>JARJLF010001934.1:0-55610 GCA_029378395.1 Mycena leptocephala
ACAGCTTTTTCTTTATGAGGTAGTGCTTCCATTGGAATAGTAAATCTAGTCTAATTCGTCCCATCCAATCCAGCGCCCGGAGGCAACAGTCGTCATGACCCATGACGACGACTGGAAGGATATTCTTCGCGACGTATGCCCCTTCTTTGTCTTTTCATTTCTTCGTATCTATTTATCATACTATTTCCCCGTTGACCCAGGATGGCCCAGAAACGTCAATAAAAGATACCAAAGAATTGTTAGAGCATATATCCACGCAGTTTATGATGAAAGAGGAAGGCGGTTGGTCGCTTGAACGCTGAAAACGTTACATTGTTGATCCCTACCCCCAGGCGCAATCTTTCTCGTGTCCAAGTCGTCGACAATACCCCGATTTCTCCCATCACTTTACATGGCGCCACCACCCATCAGTTTCAGTTCCAATGCATGGGGATATTCCGGTGCAGTTCCTCCAGGCCCAGGATATCCGCCGACCATGTACACTCAGCCTAGTTCGTCCTTTGGACCTCAGCATCCCCAGCAGCATGGGTATCAGTCCTACCATAGCACTCAGCCTAGTTCGTCCTTTGGACCTCAGCATCCCCAGCAGCATGGGGGTCGGTCCCACCAAAAGAAATCCTGTAGGGCCGCGGACCGTCCGCGTCCATCCGCCAATATAACCTACGAGCCTCAGACTCGAAGCATGCAATTCGGCACGCCAGCCGGAAATCTAATGTCTGCCGTGGTATCTCCATCGTTCAACTCCAATGCCGCGCAACCGTCGACGCGTGGTGGATACCCTATAATTCCAACCAGCCATATAATCCATCTCTGCCGCCAACCAACACGCCGGCACCCACACCCAGTTCGAATTCCGGAATAACCCGGACCGACAGTATCCTCCCTCGGACAAATAGCGCTCCCCGAATCAGAGCCGGGCCTTTACATCGCGGACAATTCCACGGACGGCAAGGAATGCTCTCACTGCCATGCCACGAGTACGCCACTCTGGCGGCGCGACCCGCGTACGCACAAGCCGTTGTGCAATGCGTGCGGCTATACTTGTACCAGCGGCACGAGCTCCGCCCGCAGAATCTCATCGTGGTCGACAACGAGACCCCAGACGGGGGTGGCTCCGGCAGCGAGTATGATGGACCGAAGTGCAGCAATTGCGGGACGCACAAGACCTCGACATGGCGGCGTAACAAAGCAGGCAACCAGGTGTGCAATGCCTGCGGTGTGTACGAGCGCATGAATGGCACGCCCCGACCGTTGGTACTACGCAATGACAAGATTCGTCCCGGGACGCACCGTAAGTTTAATCCCGAACCTTCCATTCCTGCGATTCTACAATGTCGGACGCACTCGGACACCACGGGTCGCTACGTCCCTTTATGCCTCAGTCCCACCAGCTTGAGGGCTCCGCGATTGTCTCTTCCCTCCTTTCCCTCTACCAGGGAGGACGCCTTACTCATATTTGATAACCTTTAATCAGCAGATCGAAGAAATTTCATGAAGCCCGAACCAGCCCCTAATGATGAAGGCTACAAGGATATCGGTGTACCGTCGAGCAGGTTCGTTTTGGATCGTGTGGATGCAGAGTATTATATTCTAATTCGCGATTAAATAGCCACCCCTCACATGCTAGCAGCACGGTGTGCACTGACCTCTCTCTGAGTTCTAAAATAGAGCTACTTGAGCTTCAGGATGACGCCGTTCGGCATGGGAACGAAGTGGAAATCGCGTAAGATATTATCCTCCCATGATGGCTAGGATCTTCAAGTCTGACAACGTCCACAGAGTAATGGGACCTCCGGGCTCAGGAAAGACATCGGTATGCGCATCATATTCTCCATGTGAACCAGGCGGCGTGCTCACCTCCGACACAGTTTATCAATATCGTCAGCGGTTCCAACTTGCATCTTGGGGAAAATTTAGAGGAGTCTGGCACAAACGAGATTCAAGTAGCGCCGCCTTTCCAGTCTCACGGGAAATGGGTCAGGCTTATCGATATCCCGGGATTCGAAGGCACCTCGAAGAGCGACACCGCAATATTGGCACAAATAGTCGCATTTTTTGCGAAAATGTGTATTTTTTTTCGAATCATGAAGTATGTACATGCTCACCACGGTTTTCAGGTACGAGCAGGGTAGGAAGCTCTCAGGCATCATCTACATGCAGCGCATCTCTGATGTGCGGATGAGCGGTCTTCCGAGGCACAATTTGAATATGTTTAGGCAACTATGCGGGGACAACAATCTGAACAATACTGTCATTGTGACCACTATGTGGAGCAAGGTCGGGCGCGAGGAGGCGCGAAAGGCGGAGCTGGCGATCAACAACGCGTGGTTCAAGCCTATCCTCGACAGAGGCGCTCGTTTGTCCCGTCATAATAACGATGTCCAGTCTGCGCAAGCAATCATCTACTCCATCTTCGAAAACCAGCCTCGCACTCTCCGGATCCAGCACGAACTCGTCGACTTGGGAAAAGACATTTCGCAAACCGCAGCGGGTGAAGAGCTGAACCGTATGCTTCGTCGCAAGGACAGAGCAGCTTACATTTGTGAGATTTGCGGCGCTAGTTTTACGGCGAAACACAATCTACGGAGTGAGTCTTTCATCTCTGCTCATCCATCTTCCGACTTACTTGCCTGTAGATCATCTCAGTGCTCACAACTTGAACTCGCTCAGGAATGTCGTCGTCTAGCATTATATTACGTGTATTTATTGTTTGAATGTGGACTTCTTTGGAGAATTTATTCAACTGTAGCTTTGTAATAATTATGTCTAAGTGTTCAAGTTTCAAGTTTCATATATATTCCAAGTTTTTGGTCCTTTTCAACATGCATCACGTGCGTTCAGTTCGAAAAGAAACCAAATGAATCGTCGAGTCCCTTTCAGGGTTCAACTTCAAGCTTCAAGTGGCATCCGATAGAACGACTAACCTGTTATTGTAAGCGCATTGCCATGCGCGATATTAGGAGATTGGTAAACATAAACCGCCGCGAGTTAAAAACAACTTTGGATAGGGCTTCAAGCTTCAAGCTGGGAACCGAAACGGTGTTCCAACTTGACAGCCTTTGAAACAACGAACGGCCGTTCGGGCCGATGGATTTGACAACGATGACCACATAAATTATTATATATTTCAGCAAGGTTCTGTTTGGAATTCACTGACTTCTCCCGCGATGGGCCTCTATTGTTGCGCGTAGTGGTAGGAACGACTCCTTCCCGATTCAGAATTCCCAAGCCAAATCATATTTGACGCAGCCTGTTAGAATCTCAACTTGAATTTTGTCCTGCTCAAAATTGACCATGACGCCACAGCTGCGTGGGTGCATAAGGGGGTTTTCACGGAGGTAGCTATAGCATTCTCGTTCAACCTACTGTATCCCTACTCCAATTCTTCATCTGATTGAATAATCAAACCATAGATCGAAATATCTTGTATTTTCCTGCGAGTGAAACTTGGTCTAAGGAGCCGTCCCGTCCGGTGGAGACTTTCCTAGGTATCGCGACGGGATATACTTGCGTGTTCGACCCCCGCCAACATGACGGCCGTGCCCGACGGTGCCTGATGCAGCCCTAATTTTGGGGGTTCAATTTAAAGTTTAAACGCAATTACATCCTTCCGGACTTGATATCAACCAACGCCCCTGTATTATTGTCGGTATCAGTATCGAGCAAAAGAACGCGCGGAACTAAATAATCTGCTAGCTTCCATAATATACTTACAAGTTGTAACAATTGTTGGCGTGAGCATCGGTCTAAGCGGGCAATACGATGGCAATGACGTCAGCGTTCAGTCTATGCAGAGGATGTGAAGGTAGAGGTAGGGTTAACATGGAGAGGTATGATACAATACAAGAATATAGGTATGGGATGAGTATCGCATGAATCGTGATTCAAGACTTGAAAGTTTCGTCGGCACAACCGAACTCGAACTCGAGTAGAAGGGAAAGAACAAGAAGTCACTCCCCATGCCTCCCCAACGCCCTCGCATCCCTCCCCACAAGCCTCGTCACCTTTCCCTTCGCCTTCGCCCCATTCGACTCCCCCACCGCCTCCCCCTCCAACAGGCTCACACTCTCCACCGCCTCCCGCGCCCTCGCCCTTGCAAGCAGCACCGCGCGGTCCGCCTCCGCTGCGCGCACTCGGGGAAGGGATGGGATTTGAAGAGAGACATGAATTTCAATTTGGGGGTCGCTTGTGGAGAGTGTACTTGCAGTGGTATGAGTGGAAAAACGCTATAAGGCAATGATGGGGCTTGTTCGAGGTCAACTAGACTCGTGTCGGAGTCGTGCAAAATAAAACGGGGTAGGTAGATATGTCGATTTTAGACGGCACGATATTTAGGTGAAAGACAGAATTTTTGGAGTCGTTAACACAGAGTTTGGAAGAATTTGGATTTGCAAGCAGCAGAATTGAAACGAGAACTTGAAGTCTTCTCGCCAAGTTTGTGCCAAATTCTTGACCACAGGCCTGTGCGAGTACTAGTCCTAAGCATCTGGAGTACCGTCTTCAAAGAGACTCTTGGAAAACTTGAAGCTGCAGGAAGCCAGTCTGTCATTGGTGGAAGCTCAGAGTCTCAGACCGAGATCAGACCGTTTGAGCGCCAAAAGGTGGCCACACGCCGTGTCCTTGTCGCCAGCTACGCCTTTGTCGCGGTCCAGACGGTGGCCAGACTGCGAACTCAGTGGGGTGTCACGGTCTGAGTCACGGTGCGTCGATGCTTCTTCGAATTCTTTCTGCATCGGCCATGTTCAACAAAGTCGTCGTAAATCTTTCCTCTGCTCGCCATCGTGCTCACCACCGCAGCCGCCGATATACCGCACGGCAATCGACGACGTGATAGCCTCCGTCCGCCCGCCTTTGAGGAGTTCGGCGTCCCAGAAGACGTCCTCCACGAACTCCAAAGCATAAGCCACTCTCTCTTCCCAATTACAGGCACAGTCATACACCCTGGCGTCTACCACCGCCGCAGCAGCTGCAACGACGCATGTCCGCCGCAAGCCTGCTCCCAAGCTCAATCCTGAGGACAAACAAGACTTCCAAGAGAATGGCTGAAGACAACGACGGCGACGAACCGCGTCCTTTGCCGCAGCGCGCGCCGGCGTCGTTTATGCTTTATCCGGATAATCCCGTGTCCTTGTCTTATTCGACGCCTTTGACTTCTTCGCCGGCCGCGTCTGTATCTTCTACCAGCTCCTCATCCTTCCCCATGCCCACTCGCACTCTTCCGCACACGCACACGCGCACGCACAACCCCCATCGCTCGTGTTTCCAGAGAGCATCATGCCACTTGGCCTCGCTGCTCTTTCACTCCCGCCCAGAACGATGAAGCTGCGCGACGCGCTCGGGGGCGAAACGAAGGCGGAGGTAGACCTCGCCTCGCCCATTTCCGCGTCCCCTCCTCCTCCTCCTCCTCCGTCTCGCCCGACGCTCTGGAGCGCGAGACGGAGGGAACGAGCCCGCCTGTGTCACCTTTGTCACCAGCGGATGTCGAGGCAAAGATGGTAGAAGGCGCGTGAAGCGCACGCCTGAGGGGAGGGGGAGATGGATATGGAGGGGGAGGCGGGTGAAGGCGTGTATTTCCAAGGTCAAGGTCGGCGCTGCTTTCTTTTTTTTTTTTTTTTTTAAATCCCGAGTAATTAATCGAATTTTAGGTGCAGGCCCGAGTGCGAATACAGTAGTACGAATGGGACGAGACGCACCCTCGTCACTTCTGGTGCCCGCCCGCTGTGCCAGGAGTATGTGGTGGCGCTCGCGAGGGGGGTAAGCGCTGCGATGAGTGCTCAGAGTCGTGATGATAATAAGTACTCCCGCTTCCGGAAGGTCTCCTTCGACAACGGCGTCTACCCGAGCGGATTTGTGAAGAACGATGACAATAATGTAACGGCAATTCTACTTTGACAGCGGTACCGATACAAGCCGCACGCGACGAATGCAAATTCTATGCATACATCTACATACTGCCAGCACGACGATCGCGATGCCCACGTCCCGTCCCTCTCCTCCATCTTTGCTGCTGCCCCAGATTGGACCTCCGCTCCTTTTGCGTCTGCTATATCTATATCCACCCCTGATTCAGCTCCCTCAAACCCTCCCTCCTCCCGCGCATCCGATCGCGTGCTGGGGAGTCCGCCTTCAAGTTTCTCCCCGATCTCCTCCATCTCCCGTGGGACTACAGGCTATAGGTCGCCCGCGGTGTTCCCTACGTCTTTGTTGTTTGCCAATGCTCCCTCCCCTTCTACTCCTCCTTCATCTTCTGCCGATTCCGCGTCTACCTTGCACGCCTAAGCACAGCTTGCCGAAGGAGCTCGAGGACAAGGAGCAGGTGCGTCAGACCGAAGACGACCCAGCCCCACACGCCGCCCCGTCTTCGTACATCGCGCACGGCGGGATCGGTGCGGTCTTGCTGCGCGCGCTGAAGGCGGGGATGTCGATGTGGGAGCGGGGTGGGGTGGGGATGTGAGGCTGTTAGGGGGGAGTTCGTGTTTGAGCGGGGGTGAGTGGGATTTTTTTTTCTTTTTGTGCGGCATCTCTCTTTCCGCCTGCGTTTCTTTGCTATCGGGAGGTGGAAGGGGCATGGAGAAAGTCCCTGTCACCTGATCATAGATGATACTCACTGTCACTCGCGTCGGTGCTGGAACGCACAATTTATTTCTTGCATTCATCTCGTCCGTCCTCCAAGCCAATGCTAACACTCGTTCTTTCAGACCCACTCCCGCCACTTCCACTTCCACTTCCTCCTCGACTGCCACCCCACCCACCCTCCGCTGCGCCTACACCCACCGCATGCAGACCCCCCGCGGACACGCCTCCGTCGCGCGCGTCCTCGCTGCCGCCGGTGTCCACCTCCCTCCCTCACACACCTCCCTCGATGATGACAAATCAACGATGAAGAGTGCGAGGGACAAAGATGCGCAGAAGTTGGTGCGGGCCGTGTCGGGGTCTGGATATCGGTTTGGGAGGGGGAGGCTTTCGCGCGCGACTTCGACGTCGGTGTTGGGCGTGTCGCGGAGAGAGGGATTCTGCATTTGATGTCGATCTCGACTTCGCTCGGACCCGCAGCTGGCCAAGAGCAAGAGCATGCGCACGAACAAGAACGAGAACGAGAGCGCACGGCAGTCTCGCGCTCGTCGTCGACGCCGCCTGCTGCGGGGATGTTCTCCGCTCGCGCGGCGGGGAATATATTCACGAGACTTGCGGGGCCGCGCGGGGGGAGGGCGATGGGGAAAGAGAAGCGTGGACGCGAGGACATCGACGGCGAGGGTGAGCGCCCGCAGATCCCGCGCTCGGCGTCTAGACCACCTGGCAAGGCGGGTAAGTTCTGGGAGACGTTTGGGGGGGCGGGATTTGGGAGGGACGACACTACCATCAGCAGCACCAGCACCAGCAACACCTCGGGTGGGCGGGGTGCCCGCACTGGGGCGCCGGTGTCATTTCGTCTTTACGTGAAGAGGGGGAAGAAGCCGAAGAGAGGGAGGGGGAGAGGGCGGGGGAAAGGAGGGAGAAGGAGCTTGCGATGCGTGCGACGCTCTCCGCGTCTTCGTCCCGCCCGTGGGCGCTTGTGAGCTCGAGGTCGAGTGGGTCGTTGGCGTCGGATGTGTCGGAGTTCGTTGCGCAGGAGGGTGAGCCGGAGCACAAGAGGGAAGGAGCGGGAAAGTCCACGTCGGGCTCGTCCTTGCACTCGAAGGGCGTGCTTTCACGTCCACATCTACACCGACATCCGACCTGGAGCTCGAGTCGAGCGAGGAGGTGGTGGTGTACCCGCGGTCCGGGCCGTACCCGTTCGGGTATCCGGGCAAGTATCTGCGCGTGTACTCCTGCGAGGACAGCGCGGAGGAGGGGGACGACGAGCGCAGCGGGAGCGAGGACGGTACCCCGCACATAGGAGGGTCCGCCTTCCCGCGCTCGGTAGCCGTGTATCCCTTCCCGCGCTCTGTGTCGGAGTACCATGTGCGCGCCAAATCGGAGGACGCGCCGCCGACTGGGCTTGTGCGCGCGAGGTTCACGTACGGGCGCGGGCACAACCGCGTGCTGTCGGAGCACTCGCCGTCGGGGGCGACGCATGGGCATGATGAGGCGTATTTGGATGTGGATCCTTACGCAGATTTAGATGAGGAGGAAGGGGACGGGGACCTGTACAGGGACGGAGAGGGTGTCTGGATGCGTGCAAGGGCGAGGAGTCTTGCGCGGTTCAGGGCGGAAGGAGGTGAGGAGGGGTGGGGCAAGATATGTGTCGATGGTACGTTGGGGACGCGTATTGAGACGAGCATATCATATGGTTACTTTACTTCTAGGTTATTGATTCGACTTGTAATAAATATTAGAGCATGCAGAATGGAAGTACCGAACTGTCACGATCCCCACTTGAAAGGTTATTGATTCGGCTGGTAATAAATATTGTATTGCACAGAATATGCGGAATGAGAATTACAAGTACTCATCATACTTTCGGATTTCTAGCCCAGCTTATCAGCATCTTTCACAATCCGCACTTGAATTTGAATTCTTTCAATTTATGAACGAAACAAGAACAAAAGACTCAGTCCGTCTTCAAGAGGTTTGGTCTTTCTTGCTCTCAACTCGCTGGTGTTATCTCACTACTAGTATTGCAGTTCCCAGTTATGTAAAAATTTTGATTATTCAAAACTTTTCACGGTATGGAGTCGGAAAGCCCACAGCTTGCGCATACAGACGCCCGCCCACATCGGCCTCGGTGCGTCATGTCGCCCACTCGAACACAGGAGGAGCGCATCGACGCGCTCGCGCTGATCCCGGCGTCGGCGAAGAGCGGCGAAGAAATCCTGATGTTTGCGTTACGCAACACCCGTCTCGATTCCCCAGCACTGCTCTGGGTGTCGTTGGGGCGCTGCGGTTTGGCTGCTGCGACTTGGAGTGTGCAAGAGACACGTACGGGAGATTCGGGTGAACGTCGGCTTGGTCTTTTCGCCCGATGGTCGCTGTACGGTCCGCAGGCTGCTTCGTGGGCCGCACCGTCTCGTCCTCTCAAACAGCCTCGCCTTCACGGAGCCCCGGAACACGAGACCGCGTTCCACCCACCAAAGGCTGGCGTTGTTCTTCGACACGGGGCCCGCATCGTCTGGCAGTAGCTCCTCCTTACCTTTGTGCCCCACTCTCAATGGAGTTTCAAAGTTGACCGAGCGCTCCGCATCTCTCCAGCGCCTGGCGGCCCTTCCTCCTGGCTCAACAACTTCAGCGCCGCGGCGTGCGTCGGGATAACGCACGCAAGAGCGCGCGGGCGGATTGAGTACAGACACATCTCGCGCCGGAGCTCGTGTGGGCCTCACGCTTATGGCTGCACAACGCTGACCGCGTCGGCACTGATATCACTTCCGCATCGGTCACTCCGCGGTCGGCGGCATTGCAAAACGATAAACGCCCAGCGCTCGCGGCGGTGCGGAAAATATGTATGAGAGGACTCTCCCTCACGCGCAAGTCCATCCTCACCATTGCCCGAAAGGCCTACATGTGTTTGTGGTATTAACATGAGGAGCTGCACCTTAGACAAGCGTACAGACACGATGCACAAACGTGCCAGAGGTCTGAGCCGCTAGGGGACTACGTCCAGCTCCTCCCCTCCGCGCAGACCAAGGCGAACTAAGCCTTTGCTTCGACTTTGGTTTCAACGAGATTCGTGGGTTTGTTTTGTTACAGTCGCCATCCTAATTGATAATAACACATAGCGATGATTCCACGCGGGTCTCGTTCAGGTCTCAGAGGCAGTGCGCATCCTCCAAGGAAGTGGATGCAATGTTCGGTGCTTGTTCGGTGCTTGTTCGGTGCACTTGTCGTGCGTCCTGCCTCGCCTCTGATCCGACTGAAAAGGTCCTATGGATGTTTGTGCCGAGAGCCTCTGGGAGGTGTGGTTGTCATTATTTGATCAGATGCCGGAGATTCGTAGGACATCATTTAGAAAATGGCGGTGTAGTGATATATTAGACCACAATACAGCTTCTCATTGATCTCATCCCGCGCTCTCTCTCTCACACAACGATCACCAGTTGTTGGGACTGGAGACAGAACACAAGGCTGGGGGAATGCTACCTTCTGGTAGGCTACTACAGTTCAGAAGTATCACACAGATTTACTCTGCCTGTTAAAGCCGAAGATATCTCTCAGCCACCGCTCTTGAATCCCGATGTTTTTGAGCATGTAAACACTGATGACTCCGCCGTTGTTGCAAAGCTTGTTTATCTTCTTCAAGACCAAGTGTTGTATCAGAGGCTTTTGGCCTGTCGCGGTACAGATGCCCAAACACTTCTTGATCTGTTACAAGATGTCAGTAACATTATAGTTTTTGCCAAGTTTTTGCTGTTTGGCTAATATTAAATTGACCAACAAAACAGCTCCTAGATCTTGACTCCTTCTCATTCAGTAAGCCGCTCATATTGAAGGCTTTATTGCGGCTTTCTCGGGAGTCTGGCCTCCATCCTCGATGTTTTGTGCTCCCGGAGTTACATAAAGTCGGTAATCAAGTAGCGGCTGGAGGCTTTGGAGATCTTTGGAAGGGCCTGGTCCGTGAAGTAAGCGTCTCAGTAAAGATCATGAGGCTTTTTGAGGACTCGGATGTTCAGTCTCTACTCAATGTTGGGTTCTCTTCCCTTCCACAGATACATTTTGATTTATAATTATCTAGCAATTCGGCCGAGAAGCTCTCATTTGGCGCCAACTGGCTCACCCGAACATACTTCCCTTCTTTGGTGTATACTATCTCGAAACTAGACTGTGTCTGGTCTCACCGTGGATGGAGAATGGTAACATCATGAAATTCCTCGAACTCAACAAGCCGGACACCAGAGTCCGTCTCTCGCTGGTGACCATACATTCAATCTGACACAAGAATTCTTAATTAATTAATTGTGTTAGATCCTGGATGTAGCCCTTGGACTACAATACCTGCACAAAGAAAATGTAATACATGGAGACTTGAAAGCAGTACTGATTCACTTCTGCTATGATGCAAATTACTTTTTGCTGATCACATGCATAGCTTAATATCCTTGTAACACCCTCAGGCAAGGCCTGTATTGCCGATTTTGGTGTCTCTTCAATCACCCATGCCATGACATTGTTGTTCACCACTTCCACTGCAAACGGACGAGGTGGGACAGCACGCTATCAAGCACCAGAATTATTTCAAGGAGGACGGAACCACTTTGGGGCTGATGTTTATGCTTTTGCTTGTGTCTGCTATGAGGTAAGTTTCTGTTTCAACTCTTTGTCCTGATATGTTAAGATTCTGGAGATATTGTCAGGAACAATTCCATTTCCTGAATTGTCAAATGACGTGGCTGTAATGTTTGCAGTCATTGAGGGGAAACGGCCTTTGCAGCCCATGTCATGCACAGGCACAATGGTGCTTGATAGTCTCTGGGAGCTACTCAACAATTGTTGGGAAGCCAAGGCTGAGATGCGTCCAGTGGCTCTTCAAATTGTTGAGTGGCTGGAAGGTCCTTCAATCCAGGCAAAAACTATATTGTCCACAACAGATTGGGATGATAAATTCACTTCTCGATTTCGCCGTTCATTGCAGACCACCGATCTATTACTATCACTTACTCGGGTCGAACACATCCTTTTTGGCAAGGGTTAGTTCAATTGACAATCATTCTGCATCCTCTGATCTGTTGATGCAGAGGCAGTTAAAGGTAGAATTTTATGGCCCAAGGCACAAATCAATTTACTGAGCTAATCTGACATGTTTTCTAGATAAAAACTCCTCCAACCCTAAGAATGAAAATGGTGCTGGGCAAGATATAATCTTTGCCTACTTCCTGCACAACCTTGGCATAGATCTGTGTGCTATTGGCAATCACAAAAATACAGTGCAAGTCATTCAAGAAGCAGTCAGGCTTCATCGTAAACTGGCAGAGACAGACCCTGTAGCCACCAAGCACCTAGCCAATTCTCTGTACAACCTTGGTTGTGATCTACGTGCTATTGGCCACCACAAAGATGCAATGCAGGTTGACCAGAAAGCTGTCAGGCTTTATCGTAAACTGGCCAAGACAGACCCTTCAGTTACCAAGAATCTAGCTGATTCCCTGCACAACCTTGGTGTAGATCTGCGTGCCATTGGTCTTCACAAATATGCAAAGGATGTTGATAAGGAAGTGGTCAGGCTCCGTCGTAAGCTAGCAGAGACAGACCCTTTGGTCACCAAGGATCTAGCCAGTTCCTTGCACAACCTTGGTGTAGATCTGCATACTATCGGCCACAACAAAGATGCAGTGCAGTTTGAAGAGGAAGCAGTCAGGCTTCGTCGGAAACTGGCAGAGACAGACACTTTGGTCACCAAGGATCTAGCCAATTCCCTATACAACCTTGGTTATGATCTGCAAGCTATTGGTCATCACAAAGATGCAATGCAGGTTGATGAGGAAGCAGTCAGGCTTCGTCGTCAACTGGCTGAGACAGACCCTTCAGCCACCAAAGATCTAGCTGATTCCCTGTACAACCTTGGTAATGATCTGCATGTTACTGGCCACAACAAAGATGCAGTGCAGGTCTATGAGGAAGCAGTCAGGCTTCGACATAAACTGCTTGAGACAGACCCTTCAGTCACCAAGGATCTAGCTAATTCCTTGTACAACCTTGGTAATGGTCTGCGTGCTATTGGCCACAACAAAGATGCAGTGCAGGTTGAAGAGGAAGCTGTCAGGCTTTATCGTAAACTGGCTAAGAGAGACCCTTCAGTTGCCAAAGATCTAGCTGATTCCTTGCACAACCTTGGTGTAGATCTGCATGTTATCGGCTGCAACAAGGATGCAGTGCAGGTCAAAGAGGAAGCTGTCAGGCTTTATCGTAAATTGGCTAAGACAAACCCTTCAGTCACCAAAAATCTAGCTGATTCTCTGCACAACCTTGGTGTAGATCTGCATGATGTTGGCTGCAACAAAGATGCAGTGCAGGTCTATGAAGAAGCAGTCAGGCTTCGACGTAAACTGGCAGAGACAGACCCTTCGCTCACCAAGGATCTAGCCAATTCCTTGCACAGCCTTGGTTCAGATCTGCGTGCTATTGGCTGCAACAAAGATGCAGTGCAGGTGGACGAGGAAGCAGTCAGGGTTTATCGTAAACTGGCAGATACAGACCCTTCCATTGCCAAGGATCTAGCCAATTCTCTGCACAGCCTTGGTTATGATCTGCGTGCTATTGGCTGCACCAGAGATGCAGTGCAGGTCGATGAGGAAGCAGTCAGGCTTTATCGTAAACTGGCAGATACAGACCCTTCCATTACCAAGGATCTAGCCAATTCCCTGCACAACCTTGGTTATGATTTGCGTGCTACTGGCTGCCCCAGAGATGCAGCACAGGCCAATGAGGAAGCAGTCAGGCTTCGTCGCACATTCTGAGAGTCAGTGACCAGAATTTTGGACACTTTGCAGAGAACGATTTCTTTGTGTTTTTTTTTAGCTAGGAGTCACATGTATGTATGTGTGCATTAGGCATATTCACATGGCAGTATAAGTACAGCCTTTGAAGCCTCAATGTATAGTGCAGAACCCCTTTATGCATATTTGCGAGCGAAGCGAAGCAATTCTACCCTAAATGCACGTGACAGCGGGGAGGGCTGGCAATTGCAGGAAACAAGAACAAACTTGTAAGTTCGTGGCTGACAGTCCGGGTCAGAGAGAGAATGCCCTCGAAAACACTCATTTCTTCAGCTATTGTGCTGGAAAGTATTTCAAAAGATTCCCTTTGCTCTAACGGTTCGAATGATACCGGAATCAGCACGAACCGACCAGGGAAAATCGCGTTTGAATCTAGGGGAATATGTGGCTGTGCTTCGCGAGCACCCGGCGCCTCGGCGGATCACTAGTATGTCCTTACTCCTTACAGCTATTGGCAGTACCAAAGGCGTGGTCGAAGAATTTCTGGTTTCAGATGTTTTCAAAGAATTACCCATAACTCGGTCAGTTCTTCATGGATTTGGATGAAACCATGCTAGATAATTCGGGCTAATTCGTGTGGAATTGGTGATAGAGAGAAACCTGCGAAAATATTTCATATTGGATGATGTAGGATTTTGGGCCACTTTCGAGATAAATGCTGTCTAGCGAGGTTGAGGCATGTTCAAACAACATGGTTTTTTGCAACAGATGGTCCACATGGATTCAGAAACATGTAATAGAGTCAGAACTTTGAATAATTCAGTCTGTGATGCTTGCAGTCAGGTCGGGATAACAGGCAACCCAGCGGGATCTGAAATATTGTGGAGATTCAGTCAAACATGAGATACTATGTACTTTTGCCTCTATGACATGTTTGAGAATGTTAATAAGTCTCCCCTAGCCAAAATTTAGACAGGTAGGACATGAATTGGGCATGCCACATCAGATTCATCTCCAAAAAGCCAGATCATCCAATATGAGATATTTTTACAAGCTGCTTTCTATCACTAATTCCGCACGAATTAGCTCAAATTATCTAGCATGGTTTCATCCAAACCTATGAAGAACTGACCGAGTTCTGGGTAATTCTTTGAAAACATCTGAAATCAGACATTTTTTGACTGCCTCTTCGGTACTGCCAATAGCTGTAAATCAATTCTTCAATTGCGCATTATGCGAGTCTAATCGACTGTGCGTAACAAGTTTCTGCATGGGCAGAAGGGCCAGACATCTCGACACTAGCTGGATAATCTCCGAGCTAATTGGGAATGTTCGCCAGCCCCAAATTCAAGCTCCGCATTCTTGGTCATGAGACGCCTCCTTGTTGCTAGCTCAGGCAAGGCGAGCCTGCGAGCCGGTCTGAGTGAAAGGCAAGGTAGTGGTGTGCGTAGCTAGGATTTGTGTCACATTCGTGTGTAGATTAGATACATCTAATCTGCACAGCCACTTTTCTTCTTGCTCTCGCCACCCACTCAGAAAGTTTTTCACGACTTTCTGTCGCTCTCGAGCACTTCTTTTTGCCCCTCACTGCACTCAACCATGGCTCCCACATCTCGCACCGGCCTCGCACTGCCTCTTCCCGCGAATTTCGACTTCGCAGGCCACAAAACACGCGGCGCCGACGTTCCTCCTCCCGACACTCACGATCTGGCCGATATAAACGCCGAGAACGTCCAGAGAGAAGCTGGGAACAAAGCCAGCATCAGACTCACGCTCGCATACGAAGCGGCTCTCGCGTCCACAGCCGGAGTCACCACTGAAGACGTCGGGTATCCACTTCTACCTTTTTACGCGTACTCTGATGCGCAGAAACGTCTCCTCGTCGGCGACAAAGACGTTGTCGCGGCCTGCGGCCTGCTCCCGCTTTTCATGACTCTCTTCGTCGCGAATGAGCGCCTGAACACGCAGCAGGCAAAAGAGACAGATAAGGCCAAGCTGGATGCAGATCGCGTCTTACGCGAGGCAGAGAAGAACAAGGCTCTTCGCCCAGTCTTTGGTACGCTCGTTATGCCCAATCCTCACACGATGTCCGCTACTCTTTCCACCCCGGTGTCGATTCCTGATTTGTGGCACGTATCCCTTGCTAACAAAGTATATTTCCCGCTGCACTGGTGGAGCGACCACATTATTCGCCAGGCCACCGACTTCCCGCATACTATTGCCACCACGACCATCCCAGCACCGCAGTCACCGGGCTCCGCGCAGCCGCCGCCCATCACCGTGGTGCATGTGGCCAAGAACATGAATACGCTGCACGACGAGGACATCTCTCGCCTCACCCCGGGTATCTGGCGTCAGGCTTCGCGCAACATGCTTGAATCCTTCAAGCAACTCTGCCCACCCGTCGTCGTCGGCGATCCAGTTTTGGGGCACACCTACGCCTCCGAATATGCGCAACACGTCATCTTTTTCGCCAAACTCGGCTGCTTCGAGGATCCGGAATTGTTCCACGTATGGTATCAACTAGAACACGAGATGCGGTACGAATTATTCAGCGGCGGTTTGTATGATTGTTTTTTCTACGAGCAACGCATAAACATCGCGCTAACATCATACAAACTCGCTCGCTCAAACGGCGCCTCGTCTATGGCCCCGACTTCCACCGGCAGCTCCTCCTCCGGTCGCAAACGCTCTCTCCCAGACGACGACAGCGCCCCACGAACAAGCGCACAGGACGCGTGCGCGACGCTGACAACCGCCGGAGTTCCACTCCTGGCTCCCGCGAAGGATCCGTCGTGAACGACCGGGCCCCGCCATCTTGCATCATATGTGTCGGACCACACAACGCCTACAAGCACCCCGAAGCATCTACTGCCTTCGAGGACGGCAATCCCCATTTTGTCAAGCTTGTCGACAGGGACCTGCGCACTTCGCAGCCTTTTCGGGGTACACAAGCCAAATCAATCTGTATCTCATTCAACGTCGGAAAATCATGCTCGGGGTCACACGGTGACACGCGTCTCCACGCCTGCTCTCTCTGCGGCGGCGATCATTCCGCGCTCTCTCGCGATGCCAACTGCACTCGTGCCAGAGCCGGGGTCTTCGTACCCTGAGTCGGACGACGCGTCCCCATTCTTTCTTGAGCATTTGGCTACCCCACATACTACGCTCATATACACAGATTTGCTGCCTTTCGTGCACCCTCGCCCAGCTTTACCGGGCCCTCTTGACGCTTTTTCTCACGTACTAGATCGGGTCGTTCAACCATATGATGCCGACGCATTCGACCGTCTTCTCAAAAAACATAATTTAACGGCTTTTTACCCCGACCTAGTACGCAATCTCCGCCAAGGATTCCCTCTCGGCTGCATGCCAATCCTTTCGTCATCCGTCATCATCCCCAACCATCTCTCCGCTGAGGCCGACCACGAAATCACCCGCGAGTACATCCGTACGGAGCTTGCTTTGGGGCGCATGGAAGGACCTTTTTCGCATGCTGAGATGGAACGTGTTTGCCGCGGTCCATTTTACGCGTCTCCTCTACTCGTCTCATATAACGATCAAGGCCCTGGTCTCGACCCCAAGAAACGCGTCTGCCGCGACCTCTCGATGGGCGACTCCAAATCTGGCATCCCAGCGGTTAACGACTTCATTGACAAGCTCGACTTTCCCACCCGCTTCGATATGGCTTCTAAGATGGCTGAGGTGGTGAGCTTCATTTCCTCTGTTCCTTTCCCCTCTTCCTTTTCTTTTTCCGGGGCCACGCCTCTTTTATGCCAAAGCTTAGGCTGCGGTCCTTGCACAGTATGCCAGCGCTCCCATCTCACGATGGGCGTTGACGGCTCATTTTTCGCGCGCTACGGCGCCTTCCCTTCCCGCGCGCTTCAGCCCTCTGTCGCTGACGCGCAGTGATACATCGTGCTCGTTTCACGGGCTCTTCCAACACGCGCTACAACGTCTCTTTGCTGCACAGCACGACGTTCTTCGTGCACGACGTCTCATTCCTTCTCACGCGCTTCGCGCTCTCAATCTTGTCCTTCTTGACACTCATAGACATCAGGTCGCTACCCTTCCCGCCGGCGCGGAGGCTTGCGCCTTCGATATCAAGTCCTTCCACCGGACCTGCCCTGTCCTCGCGGCTCACAAGCCCTTCCTCGTCGTCCATTTTGACGGCGCACTCTACCTGGATCACTGCCACCCATTCGGTGCATCTTCCGCGAGCAGCAATGCTGGCCAGATCTGCAACGCACTCGTTGACATCTGGAAGGCGGAGACCGTAGATCACGCCGTCATCCTCAAGTACGAGGACGACGCTCCAGTTATCCGCATACCCGACCCTTCCCTGACATTTCACGACGGGACGTTCACCTTCAAATACGATCGTATCACCATACTAGTGCCGATCGACCCGCTTTGCTGCCCGTGGCATCCGGTCAAAACCGGCACGGCTTTCAGAGACTTCATTGTTTTCCTCGGTCTTCTCTGGGACTTGCGACATTGCCGCGTCTCTTTGCCGGAGGAGAAACGTCAAAAGTATCTTGCGCGCGTCCGAGACATGCTCACAGGCATGCGCGCCAACCTTGCTTTCTCCCTCCTCGCTTTGCAGGAACTCCACGGCGCATTATGCCATCTCTGCTTCCTCTACAGAGAGGGCCGTTCGCGCGTCTCCGTCTTCTCAAACGCCATGGCGGGTTTCAAAGGCAATTCACTCGCCCGTCGTCATCTTTCAAACACGGCGCTGAAGACCCTCATCTGGTGGGAGAAGAAGCTCGACGACGCTTCTTTCTTTCGTCAACTCGCCCCGATCGGCGCTTTACGCGATCTTGGGATATACGTCGACGCCAGCACTTCATGGGGCATTGGGATCATCATCGGTTCTCACTGGTACGCGATTCCCCTCAAAACAAACTGGAAGGCGCTTCTTCCCGGTCACGACATCTGTTGGCTGGAGGCCGTCGCTATCGAGCTGCTGTTTATGTTCTTGGACCAGCTCGATATCCACGACATGCACCTACTCGTGCGTTCTGACAACGAGGGTGCGATCGGCGCACACACAAAGGGGCGCTCGCCAAATGTGGGCATCAATTTGTGTGTGCGCTGGACTTACGCGATCTCCGCGGGTCTTTCAATTACACCCAACATCATCTACGTCCCCACCGACGATAATCTCGCCGATGCTCCCTCTCGCGGCGAGTCCGCGTCTCACACGCCCGAACACAACCGTCTCGTGCAGAGTTTCCACCTGCCTGCTGAGCTCAACCTCGTCTTCGTCGACGAGCTTCTCACCGTGGCTTGAGCGGGACGCGGATGCCCTCATCTTTGGCGACCCGCTTCTCGCACTCGCCGCTTCCGTCGTCCCTCGCGCTCTTTCGTCCACCTTCCCACCAGTCCCCGACCCGCGGCCCGATTCACCGTTCTCTCACGATCTGTCTTTCGCTTCGTAGGCACTGACTTCCTCTCTCTCCTTCACCTCGCTGACCTGACGCAGGTCTTCCGCATTCCCCACGGCACTTGGGCCGTTCCACTCCCCCTCTCTTGTTGTGCCCAATCTCTCTGCCATTTCAGGCTTTCTTGATGACTTGTACCTTTCGTGCGTCATCCGTTCTCCTTGCCCACACTTGCTGATGAGTCGCAGCCCATCTGCACTTCCCAGTCCTTCACGCACGCTCGCGCGGTCGCTACCCGACGCCGCCGGGCCATCTTCTTGTCTCGTAGACGCTGCGCTGGTGTTCTTAGCGCCCTCAATATCGTCGTGCGTCACACCTCGCGACACATACGCATTCACTCACGTTCCTCAGCTCGACCACTCCTGGGCCTCCACCCGCATCTCGTTTCACATCCGTCAATTCTGCCGTTACCGCACCGAACCCGCTCGTGACGACACGTGCGCTGCGCACACCTCCACACGTCGATCTCATCTTGCCCCCGCACGCTCCCGCCACCCCAGTTGCATCTCGCCTGGCCAGCCCCGTCACCACGCTCATCCCATACTTGGACGAGCGGCCCACCTCCCTGTCGCGCATCTCAGATCCTCGGGGCGCGCTCATCGATGTCCGCAAGGCGGCTTCCCGCGCGCTTCCGCACAAGAAGGCACGGAAAGCTTCTCACAAGAACGCCCTTGCCGCCAGCGAGCACCGTCCTCACATACCTGCGGATTGTTGTCTCCTTTTCTGGACGACCCCGCACTCACTCACCTCCCACCGGGCGTTGGAGGACGCCGGGATCTCGCGCGCTCTTCAAGCCAAGATTTTCGAAGGCCTGCTCGGGACGCATGTTCCCGAGACCCGCGAGTCTTACGGCGCAGGCCTCCTTCGCTTCACCCAGTTTTGCGACCGCGAGCACATCGGCGAGACGGCGCGCATGCCGGCAGACCGTTTCCTACTCGCTGCTTTCGTCGCGGACGCGGTGGGCACATGTTCCGGGAAGTGCGTGCGCAACTGGCTCAACGGCCTTCGTCTCTGGCATACCTTCAACGACGCCGCATGGCACGGTGACGAAGGCTGGCTTCCGGCGCTCAAAAAGTCGGCCGACAAGGGCGGCGTCTCGTTCAAGCGCCCTCCTCGCGGCCCCATCTTGCCGGAGCACATGCGGGCGTACCGCGCCTCTCTGGATCTGGAGACCCCGCGCGGCGCTTCGTCCTGGTCCGCAGCGACGACCGCTTTCTGGGGCTGCCGCCGACTCGGCGAACTTCTGATCCGCAGCACGGCCAAGTTCAGCCTGCTGCGCGATACTTGCCGCTGCACGCGCGTGTCGTTCTCTGTCGTCAACGGGCGGGACGTCATCACTGTCCACCTCGTTTGGACGAAGACGACGGGCGCCGTCGGGGGCGAATGCTTCCTCACCGCTGTCCTCGGCGCTGACGCCGACCTATGCCCTGTCCAGGCTTTTAGGAACCATCTTCGCGTCAACCATTCACCCCAGCCGAACACGCCGCTCTTCGCGTTCCGCACGCCCGCTGGCTGGCACCACCTCACCAAGGACGATTTCTTGCGTTCCTCCTCCGCCGTCTACCGCACTGCCAGGCTCGATCTGGTCTTCGGACACAGCTACCGCATCGGAGGTTCGCTGGAACTGCTCGCGGCCGGCGTCGCACCGGAGATCGTCATGAAGATTGGAGGTTGGACCTCCCTCTGCTTCCTCATCTACTGGCGTCACTTGGAGCGCGTCCTTCCCCTCGCTGTCACCCGCGCATGGGATGCCCGCATCGCTGATTTCGCGCGCGCTCACGGCCACTCAGTAGATGTCGAGTCCATTGACTTTGACACTTAGACACCTTGCTATCGCGCACCTTGTCGCGCTTCTCTCTCTTTCATGTCTCGTCACTCGTATTTACATCTCGCCATCTCGCATCTGTACTTGTACGGCGCATTAACACGAAGCTTCCTTTTTTGTTTTCTTTTCGTCACTTCGCTCTGTTTGTCGGGCCTCGGGCCCGCTTCTCTCGCCCCTTGCGTGAGCCTCCGGCTCTTGGAGCTTCGCTCCGGTGGGTTGCTTCGGGTCTTTCCGTTCTGACCCTTAGAGGCCCTTGTGTACGGGTTCGGCCCCGCCCGCGTTTCTTCTCGCTCCGATCCGCTCTTCCCCGCTGCCCTCTCGCAGTCCGGGAAGTCCCGATCGGTCAGGACAGCCAAACCCCCCCGCACACACCAAAAGCACCAGTCGTTCCTCCCCCCCTTCTGTTTTTCTCTTCGTCATAGAGACTTCTTCCTCTCTCACAAATCCTCCCCACGAGCACACATATCTACCTTGCTGCTAGCTCAGGCAAGGCGAGCCTGCGAGCCGGTCTGAGTGAAAGGCAAGGTAGTGGTGTGCATAGCTAGGATTTGTGTCACATTCGTGTGTAGATTAGATACATCTAATCTGCACAGCCACTTTTCTTCTCTGCTCTCGCCACCCACTCAGAAAGTTTTTCACGACTTTCTGTCGCTCTCGAGCACTTCTTTTTGCTCCCACCCGCCCACTCCTCTTTCTCTTTTCTCTTCCCACGCTTGGGTTGCTTCGGGTCTTTCCGTTCTGACCCTTAGAGGCCCTTGTGTACGGGTTCGGCCCCGCCCGCGTTTCTTCTCGCTCCGATCCGCTCTTCCCCGCTGCCCTCTCGCAGTCCGGGAAGTCCCGATCGGTCGGGACGGCCGAACCCCCCCGCACACACCAAAAGCACCAGTCGTTCCTCCCCCCCTTCTGTTTTTCTCTTCGTCATAGAGACTTCTTCCTCTCTCACAAATCCTCCCCACGAGCACACATATCTACCTTGCTTGGTCCTTGCTGGCACTAAAAATTCTGGTTCAAAAATGAAAGAATTGTGCAGCAACTGGAAATTACTACTGTACTATTAAATTCAATTTGTCAAGGGGTGTGACGTGACCCAAAGTTACAATTCGTCAATTCATCAAGGGAGCTTGAGCTGTGTGACATCCCCCAAAATTTTGTCAACTTGTAAAAATATTCCAGGAGCTGTGGTGAATGCACAGTGACTCAATGGAATAATTAGGATGACTGCAATTTATTTCAACATATCTTTGAGTGAAGTGGAAAATCATTTTTTGCTGTTAGCTCTGAACCATGGAGCTAAAAACCTTAAAAATGGGCAAGAAATTCAGTGGGAAGTGCCCACAGTCAAAGAAAATTGCTCCAGCACACCTGAACAGAAATTTTGAACCTACCATGACAAAAAGTATATTTGTCAAGAGCCTTGGTGATGCATGACAAGGTTGCAAAATTCGTCGCATCAAGCACCCCCATGACGCATGACTTATGAAATGATATATTAATAGTGTTGTGCCACTCAAGTCCCAAGTCCGGGGTTTTGAGCCTGACCCAAGGCAGTTCATAAACTCTCCTTCTGTTCCACTGTTCAAAACTTCAAACTGACATTGTGGTTGAAATTGGAAGGAGAAACCAAGGAGATTCTGAGAAACCCGAATCCGGAATTTGATCTGACAGCAGCATCAAATGATTCTTACTGCGCTCTTGTTATGAACTCGCTATATTCCTGCTTTCCCTCGGAATTGGAGCGAGAAACCTTTGAGTTGGCGGCAGAGTTGGATCACACAACCATTCCCCCCTTCATCTCCAGGGAATGTAACCCCCGGTAGACACCAATCAACTTGTCCTTTCAGTGTTCTCAGGTGTGCCATGCAGGCAAACTGCTTCGTTCTTCCAAGACCACGTCTGACATTTCTATGCGTGATGGGTTAAAGTACTGTACCTCCCTGTAGTGAAGCAATGGTCACAGTCACGATGGGGTCTGCTGTGTTGCTTTTTTTTTGGCGGGGTCACGGTGTGATAATGACCGCGGCGCTGCTATGAGAATTTGTTTTATCCAATAGACAGCACATTTGGCCTCTAGGGGTTAATTAACGCTGGAGGATAGTGGGGATGTAAGATTGGGACACGTGCGTGGTCCGAGTGAGAGTGTTGCACGGGATCGTACGTGGCGTACATTCCATGGGTTTGTGTTGGGGGAGCCTGCGGTTAGCTGTAAATGGGTGTGGGGGTGATAGTTACCTGTCCTAGGTCACAAGCTCGAGTAAATGATGTGTTGTTTCCCATAAAATCCGATGCCTATGCTGTGATCCTTCCTTTGTGTTTTCCCAATGTTCCCAACAAAGGCAGAAGGCTTAATACAATGTTTGACAGTTATAAAGCAAGTGACAGCGATGCCGGCTGGTGCTGGTCAGTTGAACATATGGTACATCCAGTTGTGACACTGGGTTGCAGATGGTGGTTTAAACCAATATGGCTTTGCCCAGGCCAACTTCTACAAAGCATGAAGCTCGCGAGGTTGGTGATCCTATTATGGGGAAGCCTGATGAGATGACTTGGGGTCCGATGGGTTGGGACCTTGCTAAGGGGGGTGTGAGAGTGAAATGCCCTGCTAGAGGCAAGTGAGGATGTGGTCAACTCGGTGTGAGCGAGGTTTAGTTGCACAGGTGGGGGTACAGGTAGTGGGGGAAAACTAAATCCCAAGAATTGACTGACTACAATGCCCTTTTCTGCTATCCTTTTATACCTTTTCACCTCTCGACTGTCCCCTTGATGCCTGCTTGTTCGGTTCCATCCCCTTTGCATTTGAGGGTGCTTTCGCAGGAATGTACATGGTGTGTGTTCGGTATTTGGGGCCATGGACGAGGCTTACGTTCGAATTTTGGGGTTCATTTCCATGAACGGACACAACATACAATGTGAATTGGTACGGACTCAGGATCTGTTCTCACCAATGCTCGAACACAAGCCTCATCCATTCCAGTTTCCACTCATCCAAACCACTCGAAACCCACTCAGATGCGTCTGGACGAAGCAAGGAAGCAAGTCGTTCCATCGCTCCATCGCAAGCAACAAAAACATCACTCCCCATGCCTCGCCAATGCCCTCGTCCCCACAAGCCTCGTCAACGCCACCTTCGCCTTCGCGCGGTTCGACCTGTTCATCCATTATCATCAGCCTTTCCCTTCCAAAAAAAAAATAATAATGAAAAGGACGCACTCCGCCTCAGCCTCCGCCTCCGCCTCTAACATCCTTATACTCTCCGGCCCTCGCCCTCGCCCTTGCATGCAACACCGCCCGATCCGCCTCCGCCGCGCGCGTGACAAGATCGCGCGCTTGGGGAAGGGATGGGATTTGAAGAGAGACATGAATTTCAATTTGGGGGTCATTTGTGGAGAGTGTACTTGCGATGTTATGAGTGGAAAAAAGCTACGAGGGAGTGGGGCTTGTTCGAGGTCAACTAGACTCGTGTTGGACTCGTGCAGAATAAAACAGGCTTAGATAGACATGTCGTTCGTCGAGCGGTTTATACTTGGTTTAGATGGCACGATTTTTAGGAGAAAGACATAATTTTTGGAGTCGTGAACATGAAGCTTGAAGTTTGGAAGATTTTGGATTTGGAAAATTGAAGTGAGAAGTCTTCTCTCGTCTCAGACCCAAGTTTGTGCCAAATCCTCGTACCACGGGCATGTACGAGTCCTGCAGTAAGCATCTGGAGCACCGTCTTCAAAGAGGACTCTTGGAATGCAGGAAGCAAGTCAGAAGCCTGTCGTCATTGGTGGAAGCTCGGACCGAGATCAGACCGCAGTCAGAAACCAAAACTGTGGCCACACGCCGTGTCCTTGTCGCCAGATACGCCTTTGTCGCGGTCCAGACGGTGGCCAGACTGCAACTCACAAAAGAGGAACCAAGAAAGCGCGTGGCGGGGTTTCAAATTGCCAGTGCGTCGATCACGGTCACGGTCACGGTACCTTTCTTTCTGCTGCGACCATGTCCAACAAAGTCGTCGTAAGTCGTTCATCTGCTGCTCGCCATCGTGCTCTGCTCACCGCACCAGCCGCCGATATACCACACGGTAATCGACGACGTGATAGCTCCGTCGGTTGGAGTTCGGCGTCCCAGAAGACGTCCTCCACGAGTCCAAAGCATAAGCCATTCTCTCTTCCTATGCAATGCCAGGCGCCGTTATACTACAACCCTACCACAGAAATGGGAAGCCAAAAGCATCGCCTCGTGCGTCGCGGACTTTGACCTCAAGTAACGGAGCCAATGGCAGTGGTGTTAAGACCTTAACCCCACCGTCAAACCCAAACCCACCCCCCCTCCCGCCCTCTCGCCACCAACCCGTACCGCCCTCTTGCGCGCTGCGCGCCTCCCGTTGGTCGTGCCGAGCGGGGTGAGGGTGCCGTTTGGGGATCCCGAATGTTCATTTCACAAATGCAAATTCTGTGCCTATACCTACATCTACCAGTGCGGCAGCGACGCCTACCTCGCTTTCTGCACTTTTCTCTCCTGTTCCTCCCACTTCTTCCCTTCCGTCTCTTGTGCTTCACCCGCCCTTGATCCAACTCCACACCGTGCCGCAGGGCACCCCACTGTTCATGAGGAAGAACAAGTGGGGGAGAACAAGCAGAGGGAGACGTGTGCCCCGCCTGCACCGCGGCCGGCGGCGGGAGTGTCACGTTGGCGTATTTGGAGAGTTTGGTGTCTGCGGTGTGGGGAGTTCTTTATACGGAGGTGTGTCCCGTCGTCTTATTACTTTCCTTCGGAACGAGCTGACGAGGCTGGTAGGACGGGCAGCCGTCTTGCCACCCGCGTTCTTCACACCACTCTCAAGACAGCCCCGCAGACCACGACCAAGCCGAAGACGCCCCCGATGCGCAAGCTCCCGCAGACACAGACCCCGAACAGGAGAGCACACAGCTCCTCCTCATCTTCCCCGGCTCTCACACCCTCGCCGAGCGCTACCTTGCGTCCTTCGGCTTTCCGGCCCTTCCTTCGTATGAACAAGGGGAGGAGGGGCAGTGGGTTAAGTTGGGGGATCCGAGCGATGCTGTTTCTCCCTCATCGCCTCCTTTGTCTACATCTTCACCTGCCCAACACCCTCTCGCCGACAATGTGAACGCCAACAAGACGCGACAAGGCGGACCTGTGAACAGAGGTAGATGCCAGAAGAGGAAGGCAGGGATCGCCTCCGTCCGCCTGTTCGTCGACCCGCGCCCCGCGGAGGGGTTGTACGCTCGCTGCGTTGGGGATGGGGTGGGCTGCGGGTTCGGCTAGCGCGTCGCCTGTTGCCTCATCCGTGGCGTCGCCTCTCTCCTCATCCGTGGCGTCGCCTCTTTCCTCACCCGTTGCGTCGCCTGTAGGCTCGCCGATGGCATCGCCCACTGCATCGACGAGCGGGACACGCGTATGTACGCGTCTCAGGCGGTCAGGACGTTTGGGGAGGCGACGGAGGGGGTTGTGGAAGCAGCTGCGAGTTCTTCGTTCGCTGGGTTTGCGGGGGCGTTCGGACGTCGTGGCCACCAAGAATTGGAGAGATGTGCACGAATGCGAATGCGAAAGCGATACGGACGCCGACAGCGTGACGATGCCTGCCTGTCCTCGCTCCGCCGATTAAGGCTAGGACGCGGAGGAAGGAGGTGGCGGTGGCGGCGAGTCCGCCCTTCTCCCCGTTCTCTTCTATTTCTCGTGGGACTACGGGCCACGGGTCGCCCTCGCCGATTTCGGCGGTTTTTCCCGCTTCTCTCTTATTCGCCTATCCTGCCGACTCTTCACCGCCTTCTTCCTCGGTATCCGACTGCGCATCCGCGTCGGCGTGCGCTCATGCCGCCTCGCACCCCCAACCACAGCTTGCTGAAGGAGCACAAGGCGCGCAAGATGACCCACGCCGCGCCGTCTTCGTACATCACGCACGGCGCGCTCGGCGGATCGGTGCGGTCTTGCTGCGCGCGCTGAAGGCGGGGATGCCGGTGTGGGAGCGGGGTGGGGATATGAGGCTGTTAGGGGGGAGTTCGTTTTTGAGTGGGAGTGAGTGGAGTTTTTTCTTTTCTTTTTGTGCGGCATTTCTCTTTCCGCCTGCGTTTCTTTGCTATCGGGAGGTGGAAGGGGCATATGTCCCTGTCACCTGACCATTGATGATACTCACTGTCACTCGCGTCGGTGCTGGAACGCACAAATTGATTTCTTGCATTCATCTCCTCGTCCTCCAAGCCAACGTTAACACCCGTTCTCTTTCAGACCCGCTCCCGCTGCCCCAGCCACCCACCCTCCGCTGCACCTCCGCCCACCGCATGCAAACCCCCGCGGACACGCCTCTGTCGCGCGCGTCCTCGCCGCCGCCGGCGTCCACCTTCCTCCCTCCCACACCTCCCTCGACGCCACCACAGCAGCAACGAAGAAGACTGCGCGAGACAAAGACGCGCAGAAGTTGGTGCGGGCCGTGTCAGGGTCCGGATATCGGTTTGGGAGGGGGAGGCTTTCGCGCGCGGCGTCGACGTTGGTGCTGGGTGGGGCGTGCGGCGGCGTCGGGTGTCCTCGCGCGCTCCATTTCGATCTCGACTTCGGTCGTACCCGCGCCCGGATCCTCTGATAGCCAGGAGCAAGAGCCTAAGCAAGAACGCGAACGCGAACGCCCAGCAGTCTCGCGCTCGGCGTCGACGCCGCCCGCTGCGGGGATGTTCTCCGCCCGCGCGGCGGGGAATATATTCACGAGACTTGCGGGGCCGCGCGGGGGGAGAGCCATGGGGAGAGAGAAGGAGAAGCGTGGACGTGAGGAGCGTGAGCCCGGGCTCCAGCATGACGCAATCGACGAAGGCGTGAAGGAAGAAGGCGCGAAGACCAAGGAGCGCCCGCAGATCCCGCGCTCGGCGTCTACATCACCTGGCAAGGCGGGTGGGTTGTGGGAGACGTTTGGGCGGGCGGGCGCGATTTGGAGGGGCGTCGCTACCATCAGCAGCACCAGCACCAGCACCAGCAGCATCTCGGGTGGGCGGGGGGCCCGCACTGGGGCGTCGGTGTCATTTCGTCTTTCCGTGAAGAGGAAGAAGAAGCAGAAGAGGGAGGGGGAGGGGGAGAGGACGGGGGAAAGGAGAGGGGGTCTGCGATGCGCGCGACGCTGTCTGCATCTTCCTCGAGACCGTAGGCGCTTGCGCGCGCGGGGTCGAGTGGGTCGTTGGCGCCGGAGGTGTCAGAGTTCGTTGCGCTCGAGGGAGAAGCGGAAGGGGGAGCGGAAATCGATCTCGGGCTCGTCCCTGCACTCGAAGGGCGCGTCGACAGCATCCACCTCGACCACATCCGACCCGGAGCTCGAGTCGGGCGAGGAGGTCGTGTACCCGCGTTCCGGGCCCTACCCGTTCGAGTACCCGGGCAAGTATCTGCGCGTGTACTCCTGCGAGGACGGCGCGGAGGAGAGGGACGACGAGCGCAGCGAGAGCGAGGACGGCACCCCGCGCGTGGGTGAGCCCGCCTTCCTGCGCTCCGTGGCCGTGTATCTCTTCCCGCGCTCCGTGGCGGAGTATCATGTGCGCGCGAAATCGGAGGACGCGCCGCCGACTGGGCTTGGCGCGGGCACAGTCGGGCGCTGTCGGAACACTCGCCGTGAGGTACGACGCATGGGCATAACCTAGACGCAGATCCTTACGCAGATACCGACGGGCAGAAAGGGGATGGGGGGAGGAGTACCCGTATGAGCACCGGGAGGGTGTCTGGATGCGCGCAAGGGCGAGGAGTCTTGCGCAGCTGAGGGCGGGGAAACCGGACATTCGGATTTCCAGCCCATCTTGTCGACATCTTTCGCGATCCGCACTTGAATATTGGATTTTCATCCGTTGCTCTCAATATGAATGAAACAACCTCCGCGTCGTCAGCGACAGCATTCGTGTACAAGAGGTTTCGGTCTTTCTCTTGCCCTCAACTCGCGCTCGTTGCTCGTCGCCTTGGTGTTACATGTAATTTCCAGTTAAAAAATTTAAACTTTTCACGGTATGGAGCTGGAAAGCCCACAGTTGCGGAGCGAACGAAGCGAGGTCCCGTCTTGCACTGGCCATAATCGCAGCATAAGTCAAGATATAATGTACAGACTACATGGGTGGTACGACTAGCGGAATGTCTACTGCGAAGAAAGCGCAATACAAAGTACAGATTACAGACAAGATTACGACGACGCTTCAATTGGCCGGGACTCGGTTTCCGTTGGCGTAGCGGTGGCGCTATGTCCAGTGCGCATCCGGACGTCCTTGAGCCAGGACTCGGTGCGCAACGTCGGGAGACGCATGTACATCTTCTTGGCCGGCGGAAGTGCCTTGGACCCAATCAAGGTGTTGGCCGCGCTGATCACCGCCCGACACTTCGACGTGGCGACGTCGGAGGCGATGCCGACGCCCCAGACGCTGCCGACGCCGGACTTGGACGGGGACTCAGTGGGTAGGTGCATCTCGACGAAGCTGCAGGTTTTGGTATCGACGGCATGGGCGCTGAACTCGCCCACGACGATGTCGATGCCGAGGCTGGAGTGGAGGGCGTCGATGATGGCAAGGACGGGGGTGGTGCCGTCGCCGTGGATGAGGCGCACCGCACCGTCCACGGAGAGCTCGCCCTCAAAGCGCAGGGGGGTCGCGGCCTGGTTGTCGGCGGAGCCCGCGAACGTCGCCATATCGTCTGAGTAGTCGGACATGGGCGAGGCATGTGTTTCCGGCGTCGACGGGAAGAGGCGATACGACGCGAGGTGGAGGCGCCCGCGCGGCTTGGTCCCGACAATGTACGTCTTCTTGAACGTGTCGGTGATCGAGGAGACCGTCATTTCCTTGCCCGTCGTCTCCGCAAGCGTCTGCACGATAGAGTAGAACGACACCTGCATGCGGCGGGGCATCTCGAGCTTCAGACTCTGCTTGATAACATACGCCGTGCCGGCCTTGCCGCTCTGGCTACTGACGCGGATGAGGTCGTCGTAGCCGTAGCCGAGGTCCTTAGGGTCGAGCGCAATGTAGGGCATCGCCCAGGACTTGATGCCTTCGCCAGAACGCTCGACGACACGCCATCGCTTCTCCTGGGCATCGAGCCCTTTCTTGATGGCGTCCTGGTGGGTACCGGCAAAGGCGGTGAAGACGAGGCTCCCGGCGTAGGGGTACCGGGTGGGAACACTCATCTCGTTGACACGGCACACGACCGCCACAATCTCGGAGAGGTTCGAGAAGTCGAGATTAGGTGAGATGCCCTGCGAGTAGAGATTGAGCGCGAGGGTGATGAGATCGACGTTGCCGGTGCGTTCGCCATTTCCGAGGAGACATCTATTTAGGATAGACGTATTCAGTAGAAGAATAAATTTCAGCTCAATATATAGACTAACCCTTCAACGCGTTCACCACCGGCGAGGAGACCGAGCTCTGTAGCTCCGACGGCGGTACCTAGCACGACGGAATGAAACAGGTATCGCAATGCAAAAAATCTGAATTTACCTCTGTCGTTATGAGGATGAATGCTGAGTACGACACTGTCTCGCTGGTGAATGTGGGTGTTAAAGTACTCCACCTAGTCGTTGATAAGAATGCAAATACGCTCGCTCGATAACAGATATTTCACCTGGTCGGCGTAATGGTTGCTCGGTGCGCATTCCACGGTCGCGGCAAGGTTGAAGATAATTTTGTGCTCGGGAGTAGCTTTACCCCAAGCCTCGAGAACTTGATTTCCAAGATCAACAGCAAATTCAGGTTCGGTTTGGGAGAAAGTCTCAAAGCAGTAATTGAGGGTGAATTTGGTGCCTAGGGAAAAATGTTAATTAGCAAAAGGACATTCAAAGAAAAAGTGAGGATAAACCTGATCGCGCAGTTTCTGCTTCAGTCAGCTCTTTGACTAAGCGGACGGCGTTCACAGTGAGTTCTATCGTCTGTTCTTTGGTATTGCGGAACACGATCTCCCGGAAGACGGGAGAAACCGCGTTGTATAGATGAACGATTGCATGCTGGGCACCCGCCAAGGAGGCAATCGATTTTTTGATCAAGTCGGAACGTGCGGGAGTGATCACCTCGATAAATATTAATTTCTTCTGTCCCAGCGTCAAAATAAAATAAAGTGTGCCTACTTGCAAGGCCACGCCGTCGGGGACGTGGTTGTTCTCGATGAGGGAGCGCACGAATTGATACTCAAGCTCAGAGGCAGAGGGCTAGCGTCAATGCATCATCAGTCAAGAAAGAAGACGAGCAGAAAATACTCACATATGCGACTTCGATCTCTTTGAAGCCGATCTGCAACAGAACTCTGGAACGGGGATTAGACTGGACCGAAAAACACTGTCAGCGAATTCCTTACTTGAAGAGCTCTAGTTTGGTAGTGTTGCTCATGGGATTGACGAGGGCCTGGTTTCCATCGCGGAGGTCGGTAGAAAGCCATCGTGGTGCCGAGGTAGTGCGTTTGTTCGGCCATTGACGTGCATATCCCGAGGGAAACGGCACCTCGCGATAGGGTACGTATTTGGTGGAGGGGTCAGCTCTGGGGTTGGGTTGAATGGCCAGAAAATGGTGGCGATGAAGAGTGGCTTACAACATGGGCATGGTTGAGTGGAGTGGTATATATGAGAGGTGGAGGGAATAATGGGCGCTGTAATATCTTACAGCCGTTTAAATGCTGTTTTTTTATCGGCCAGTCACCGGCGACTTCCGAGTTATTGCACCCATTGGGAAACTGATTTCTGAGACTCAGCTCCCGGCGGGGAGATCCACAAGTGAAAAATTTCACCAATGAACGACAGATGCGAAATTCTTCGCGGTGGGATCATGGCGACCGTGCGTTTCCGGTAGATAGAACTTCTGAGGAAAGCGCCATGAAGCTGTGGGGCCACTTGGCAATAGTCCACAACGCTACAAAGTCCCATAGCTTCATCACATGGAAGCATTGACATATCTTGGCGTCCTGGATTAGGTTCTGTAAAGTCCAGACGATATCGCTCATTTCTTGCTGATGACGCCTGATTGGGTATACAGAAGAGACGCTTGGATCAGATGATTCAAGATTCAGGGGAAATCGGCCAGTATGATAGCTTTTTTGGTTCTCCGAGCCGTGAAGAAGCATAGAGGACGATTGGTGCCAGCGCAGTGTATTTCGGGCAACGTCCTTTTTCATTGGCTTCACAGTCTGTGGGTGGTTGCTTCCACCTTCATTAAATCCGCTGAAACGTCTAACCTCACAGATTAGTCTGTTCTTACCCATAGGGAGCGGAAACAATGCTTACATGGGTACGTACTATTATGTGGCCATGACGCCACGGGCCCACGACTAGGAGAATCGAGCCTAATAACGACTTTCGTCAAGAAGCATTGGCGATATCACAGCCCTGGTTGAGTCGTCAATTTTTAAAAATGTGTAGTCTCTCGTAGACAGACCGACAGACGCTCAATAACTGGTGTAAGATAGTGCTCGCACCTCTAAACTTTCGTCAACTTGAACTTGATTCGCCATCGATTTGGATAGTGGTGGGAGTTTCTGCTTGGGGCGTCACTGGCTTCCGTGTGTTTTGTCAACACCAAGGTCCGGATAAGAGTGCCAAACCAGGCCGAGTCAAGGCTCCACATGGAGTTAACTTATTCCGGATCCGGTTTCCGGCGGTACGAGCTCGTGGGAATGTCATTCTGATGACCATGTGTTGGCCCCATCCTTGGACAATTCCTTCGTTGACGCTTACAAGTGCTTTCTGGTCGACTGGCATGGCGATAATCCATGGGAACGCCGATGGCAAAACCGGCCGCGTGCGACTACTTTACCACTGTGGGACCAAACTGTAAATCTGCAAGACCAAGGAAAACACAAGAGCCTGGGGTTATCTTTGCATCGTCGAAAAGTTATCTTCCAATTGCACCACCATCTGGTGACTACAATTTTTTCAACATTCGCCTTCAGCAAACCATTCTCGTCGCTGCAATGTCCCCTCCAGATTTTCTTGCATCAACTTACGCCTCTCCACCCTCAAAAGGACCTATGGGTAATGTGCCCATAGCACTGGGCGATATCCTCCCTCAAACCCTGATTTTGACCACAGCTATGGACATCGAGAAATCCGCACACGTTACCAGCTCCCAGGAGACGATTCATACTTCTTCAACCACTACAAACGTTACAAACCATCCAGACACATCGAAATCCTCGCTTGTTGTGTCCTGGGATGGCCCTCAAGATGTCGAAAACCCTCGCAACTGGTCCAATCGCCGCCGCTGGACGGTCACAATTACCGTCTCCTTCTTTACATTTATAAGGCAATTCTTTTTTTCATTCCATCGTCTTTATTCAACAATGATTTTTCTTTTCTTCAAGCCCCGTCGCATCTTCCATTTTGTCCCCCTCTCTGTCTGCTATTTCCGCCGATTTGAAGATCCAGCCGGGCTCCATCCTCGAGAATATGACGCTGTCGATCTTTGTGTTGGCATATGCCATCGGTGTGAGTCCCTTGTGAAGTGATCTACGCTTCCTGCAACATTAAACATGCCCAAAGCCGCTATTTTGGGGTCCACTCAGCGAGCTCTGTGGGCGTTTGCTTGTCTTGCAGGTTTCAAACATTTGGTTTCTCGGTACGCACAATATTCATCTCGGTTGTTTTTCCCGCGCGCTGATGACTATCTCTCTTGCCAAGTGTGCAACACGTTATGTGGCTTTGCAAAGACACCGACACAGCTCTTGGTTTTTCGATTTCTTGCTGGATTTGGCGGCGCTGCTCCACAATCGGTGGGCGGAGCGATAGTAGGTGATATGTGGAATCCATCCGAACGTGGAATGGCCATGTCGTTGTACTCGATAGCTCCACTTGTGAGTTTTCTCAGATTATTTTATTTTGAGCCTCGATTCTGACGAGTCTCCAGGTGGGTCCATCAACGGGTCCTCTAGTGGCGGGTGGATCGCACAGAAAAGCCGGTGGCAGTGGGTCTTTTGGGAGTGTCAGCATTGCTGACGCTATACTTCAACTGGCAGCATTCGTATGCGGTTTCTTGCTTCCCGGAAAGTACCTGGGTAATCATCTGGTCTTGGTTCTCCCACAGATATTTTTGCGTGAAACGTACGCGCCGGAACTGCTCAAACGCAAGGCTCGTTCGGTTCGTAAGCGGACCGGAAATCCGTACGCGCGCTCAGCTTTGAGGACGCAAACCACACCTGGACAAATGTCATGGGGCGCGGGATGGTCAAGCCTCTCGTCTTTCTCCACGGAGCCGGTTGTGCAGGTTTTCGCGCTGTACATGGCCGTGCTTTATGGTGTACTTTACTTGACTTTGACTAGTGAGTGATTTATTGTCAACTCGCGCTATTTCAGGTTCTTATTTATCGGTCAGCCTTCGTCAAAGTCTTCACGCTCCAGTACAACGAAGGGACAGGGATCGCCGGCATCCATTATCTTGCGATTGCGCTAGGCTCCACTGGTGAGCTTATTGTGAACCACAGCGTTGCAACACGTCACTGAACCAATCATCCTGGCCAGTTGGGGCCAGTTGGGAGCGCGCGTGTTGACTCCGTCTATCTACACCTCAAGGCTAAGAACGGCGGAATAGGTGTCCTGAGATGAGGTACGCCGCGGTCCTGGGAGCTTTTCACGCTTGAGTTCTGACGCATCAACAGGCTTCCACTCCTCATGGTCTCCCCGACGACCCTTCCCATTGGCCTATTGATATACGGATGGTCCGTGCAAGCGCATGCGTTCTGGATTGCCAGGTAAGATCGATCAATTGCATTCGTGTGGATTCCTGAAGACACGGTCCTCAGACCTCGGAGTGTTCATCTACTCCATTGGAATTGGTCAGCCTCTTACGATCTCACCGTTGATGTATTTACACTTGAAATTTGCTTCGCAGGTGCCAATTGGACGTGCATTCAAACGTATCTGGGGCCGCCCGTTTCACGAGGCTGGTAGGGTCTTACGGTTTCACCCGCAAGGTCGACTGCTATGCGATCCATGCTGCCAGCGCCATCGCTGGAGTATCTTCTTTCAGAGCCTTTGCTGGCTTTGGGTTCCCACTGTTCGCAGATCGCATGTATTCCCAGCTGGGGGACGGTGTGTCTTTTAGCATGCGCAGAAGCCAACTGTGCCTCTAATACTGGCACTTTTCACAGGATGGGGCAACTCGATTCTTGCGCTCATTTGCCTGGTGATTGGTTGTCCCGCGCCGTTCATCTTTTATCGTTACGGTGCGCAGCTGCGCGCGCGGAGTAAGGGAAGCTCTGTAGAGCAATAGAGACGCACATACAGACACAGTTGAACATACCTTGCGAAAATAAAATGGATTCGAAGTAGTTGGCCGCCGTAAAACCTCCCGGATCAAAAGTCCCTCGGTATACTTAGAAGTATCCTCGAATCGGCGTCATTAAAAAGAGGCTTGGCGTGGGACGCGCAAGTTGTCACTGGCTTACAGGAGGATGACTCGGAGGAAGGGAGACTGGGAGCGGCTGAGAGTCGAAGGATGAATTCTGAAAATCAATCTCCAACGGCGAACGCCGCGGTTCTCCCTGGCTCTTAACGACGCCGATTCGTCGAGACGACTCCCATTCTCATGTCACTGCCTACCCAAAATAAGGAGGATTTTCGTATCTTCGTGCTTAGCGATAAGGGCAGGTAAGGTAACGAATCGGCGTCGTCGAGACGACTCCCATTCTCATGTTGATCGACGGAGATCGGGGAAACAACCTACTGCCTATCCAAAATAAGGAGGATTTTCGTATCTTCGTGCTTGGCGGATAAGGGCAGATAAGGGACAGACACGACAAGATGACGGATGCAGAGATGCTGCCTCTTAGGGTAGCTATAGAGGGTCCCTTCGTGATTGGCCGGCACTGCGTAGCGATGTTCTGGCTTTGGCCTGCAGTGTGGCTTCCGTGGCTCGGGCGCCGATGATTTTAGAAAGCCAACATAAAATCACTATGTGTGGTAGTTAGAAAGCCGAGCCGGCCAATAGGACGTGCATTCAAACATATCTGGTGAGCGGTTCTGCTTTCACGAGGCTAGTGGCCTCCTTACGGTTTAATGCGCACAAGGTCGACAGCTACGTGATCCATGCTGCCAGCGCGATGGGGTGTCTTCCTTCAGAACCTTTGCTGGCTTGGTTCCCAGTACTACTGTTCGTAGATCGCATGTATTCGCGGCTAGTGTTGTCCCGGGTCAGGGCTCAAGCCCAAGTCCTAAGCCCGGGCTTCTGAGCCCGACCGCAAATAGGGGTCAAGTTTAGGCTCAGTATTTCGGAAGAACCCGCGACCGGGCAGGAGCCCGTGTTGAACATGTACTCCATCCAGCCCAATCCGGGCGAGGAAATACTGCGTCTAGGGTTGATGTTGGTGATTTATGAGGTTGGCTTTGCTTCTCAGATACCATTATAATTATTTCAACGGAATTGGTCGAAGTTGAACACTTGGATGAGACCAGGTCGGTGATGATGAAGCCTTAAATTTGATCAAACATCGTGCGGCGTTTATGGCCGCTAGAAAATTGTCAGGGACCCGGAGAGGTCGCCTACATCGATCATATGTGCAACCCAAAGACTCACCGAATCATAGTTGAAATGGAAATTATCCCCAGGCCGGGATCAAGCCCAAACCTGACCCGGCCAAAGCCCAACCCAGAGATAGGGTCGGGCTCGAGATATTCTCAAACTCAAACCCACTCCCCGGTTCAAGCCCGACCCTAACAACACTTTCCGCAGCTTGGGGACGGTGTGCCTTTCAGCATGCGCAGAAGCCAACTGAGCCTCTAAATGTGGCACTTTTCACAGGATGGGGCAACTCGATTCTTGCGCTCATTGGTTGGTGATTGGCTGTCCGCACCTTCCATCTTTTATCGATACGGTGCCTGTGCGCGAAGTAAGGAAAGTTCTGTGGAGAAATAGAGACGCACACAGACACAGTTGAACATGCCTTGCCAAGAGAATGGATTCAAAGTTTCGAAGTATGTAGTTCGCCGCGGTAAACCTCGCTGATCAAAGGTCCCACTGTATACTTCCTCGAACCGGAAACATTAAGAACAGGCCCTTGGCGTGGGACGTGTGAGTTGTGGCCGGCTTTACGGGAGGAAGGAGAGGGACTCCGAGTACTTGGAGCGTCTGAGCGTTGGGGGATGAACTCTAAATATCAGCTCTATCCAATGCCGCGGTCCTCTCTCGTTCTGTATTCGATCCAGGATTGACCGGCACTGCGTGTTGGTGCTGGTGCTCTTCCCACAACGACCTCAAACTCTAACTTAGTCATAGTTTCGTGAGCTTACTGCCCTGGATGATCTTCCTCGGATGCTCACCGTCATTCTAGGACTGATAACAAGCTCATCGGCACGCCGTTACTCCTGATGTTCATTCTCGGGGAGGGGAGGTCCGCTATTGCGACCTTGGATTTGGCGGCATGGTGTTGACAACATCTTCGTTCGTCTCCAATGTCTCTCTCATTTTGCAAAAGTGAAATTGCCTCCTCAGAGTCGGCGTAATCTTATTATCGCCGTATATCTGCCTGGTAATTCTGGGCGGTGATAACAGACAAGAGCCCTGAATTTATGACGTGGAGGTAGTGCCCCATTAATTGATACGTCTAACCACCGTGCTGAAAAACGCACCATCCGGTCCGCTGCGGGACACTTGTCGTCAGCTCTGGACCAATCTGCCCCACTAACACACGCGTGATGATATAGTATTGATGCTAAGGAACAGCGAAAGCCGCCGGTATTCCATCGTGCGATGTTGGCGTTGACGGCGTACCTAGCGAACGACTTCCTTTTTGCCTGCCAGGGCGCGTATACGCGTTAGCTCTCTTAGGAAACTTTTGCTTGAAGCCCATGCGCATCGAGACCAGCTGAATATCTCGTCTTGTCAAGACGAGCGTCAGCAGCCACTCCTTCGTGTTGCGGCCGCCCGAAGTCTACGTTCAACACCTCACTGAAGGCCGTCCGCGGCGAGTCTTCGAGTCGAAAGGCTTGTTGGAAACCTGCTGATCTCTATGGTGGAGCCAGATTTACGAGTTCAAAAAAATCCTCCATCGCCACTGCCTTCGAAGAACACATGGCTCGCGGACGGCCGTAACGCTGGCAGAGAAATGTATCAATATTCCCCCTTGACTAATGTCATTGAATTGGAGCCTCATTTCAGGCGTTTGAGTTGTCGTGAGTTTGCCTTGCGTCGTTTCTCTAGTGGGCTTTCTTCATACGAGTCGGCGCGCGAGGAAAGGCAAGGACAAGGCAAGGAGGAAGGGTAGAAGACGTGTCACGATATGTGACATCACATGATTGCGCCTCGCCGCTCGCGGATAGCGGATCAAAAATATCATCCCAAACGAACTATTGTGATTGATGGACTTCTTGTGGCGTTTGCCACAAACCAGGAGTGGAGTGGACGAATGGCAAGATCAATGGGCTGGTTTTTTGTTTTGCAGATTCATTGCTATGCGAAGTGATCAGCATTTTGCGCCTCTGAGTCATAAACCACGATTCAACCATCAACGTTACTGTGGATAACAATTCTTTAACCGTTCAAGTGCACCTAATCCTGCTTCGCCTTCCTATCAATATAGGTGGGTAATTACCAAGGACCACATTGGATCGATCGCAGTTCTGTCCAGGTATTTTTTCGCCGCGGAAAATGTATCCCAGATCTTTCAACACACACCGCATGACTTGAAAGACTTCAACTCCGTCCGTGGTTTTTGCGCTTCTTGCGTGCAGCCCGTGCTATTGATGGTTCAATGTCCACGATGGCTGCATTCTGCGTGTAGTATCCAATCCGATTTCAACCATATGTTGCAATCCTGGTGCCTCGTGGCCTGGCATCGTGAATCTCTGCCAGCGTTTCCTTGGTCGCGCCATAGTCTAATTCGTGGCGGCCGAACAAATTGCACAGAAAGAACTCACCACAGAGATGTTGTTAAGCCGAAGGTTGTATTGTCCGTGGTGAGACCCACGATAAATTTGCGGAACAGAAGCGACCACAAAGCGGGGACCAAATTTAAAGATTACTCTCTCCTTATTGGGTAGGATGTTTCTTGCTTCGACCGCACGTGGTGAGCACTTGTATTAGTAAGCTCCGAACCCGTGTTTCTCGACAAACTTCTATCTCTCAAACGCATGTCAAGTTCTACTGCGGATCCCATATGGTCCACTCTCGCACATCGACGGAGATATATGTCTGTCCTGTCATTGGCCAACCCGTGCTCGGCCTATTTTTCTTCTTTGTTCGATCAAAGGCCGCTTGAAGGAGGATGCGCCGTCACAAGATACCTTCTGGTCGGTTATGGAAATATTTTCTCCCCCGCCCTGGGCGAAAGTAAGGTATTCGCAATGTTGCGTTACCCTTTGTGCACGGATCCTCCTCTCCACTCGATTTTTGTACGTTGAAGCATCGGTTCAATGACTATTATTTGTTTGCAGCTTTTCCGACTACTCGGTGCGGGACGCACACCTTGGATTGCGAATTGTCGCTGTCAACAGGGCCAATGCAGCTCTCGATTCTGGATTCCTCGGAAACATGAATACCTTATTTGAGGATGAATCTGACTATTCGGGGGAAGTATTTCTTGGCGTGCATTCCCAGCAAAGTTCTCTCGTGAGTATTGTTGAAGATCGAGAACTTGTCCTCAATTCGTTCTGCGAGCATACACGGTCTACCCACCATGGTAAGTATTTCCTTTGTCCTTACTCTGATGTTATTGTTGAACAGATCTGCCCCATCCAAAATTGCCATCACACAAATTCTATCATTTCTATTGGTCTTCATGTGGCAATCGGCGCGCATTAACCTTTTGTTTTTCCTATTCTAGATGCGCAAACCTAATCTCAGGACGCGCAAACGCAATCCAAAACCCAATAACTCTCGTGCCACGGTGAGAATCTTTCATATTTCATTGGTACGGTGCAATGGTGTGTATCTCCACTCAAAATATTCAAATTTCCTGAGATTCTGATTGGCTTGGAGCTGTGGAGCGCCTGCAGAATCTCGGGAATTTGCGAGTGCAGATACACTCGCATCAGACCGAGGCTTGGGATGAGCTCTGCCCGGCATACGCTGCGCTCCCTGCGGGCGAGCAGAGATGATCGCGTCATACCCAAACGTTTCTCCATGGATCGCAACGTATATTCATTCGGCCGAGGCAACTACAGCGTGTTCGAGCTACGATTGCCTCATCATTGCAGCCATTCATTCATTCTATTTTAAAATGAATACAATCTTGAATCGTTTCACTACTTTTTGTGGATTCAATCAAGGACCCCTCGGCGTCCGTTGAAAATCATCTTACTCTCCGAGCAGGAAATACATCGGAGAAGCTGACGACCCGGTCCGCATCAGCGAGGCTACCCTCAATGTCCCGGAATTTAGGATCGTTGGCAATCTCCGTGGAACAAAACACGCTTCAACGAGGTTTTGCAACTCAAAAATGACACATGCCAAGGAGCCCTTGTCCGGTGGGCTGGACACATGGAGCCGGAAGGCCTGGAAGGATCATGGAACCAGTTATCAACCGCCAGCACAAAGAGCGAGGTAGAACATAATAGCAGAATCCACCGAACCGGACCGATTCTGAAAAGACCCGAGAAACGCCCGCGGCTGTATGTACAGTGAGATGACAAAATCGAAAAGCCGGAGAGATCGGGAATTAGCGTGCAAAGGACCATGGGAGTTGTGTAGCCTAGTATGTGCTATGACAGCAGATTTTGAACAAGACTGAGGGAAGAGCTAATAGAATATAATTTTTGCCCGAGAAGTAGCTTTAAGTTTAGCCCGGGTCCTAGATAAAAAAAATGGCTGGTAAAAATTGACTGAGGCGTGAATCGAGGAGCCACCACAGTCCACAAGAAGAGAACTCGCATAGCCTAGGATGTTCAGCAATACATTTCGAACGAGCGAAGCTCTGGTAGAATTTGTCCGAGTCGCCAGAGCGGAACAGAATATTGAATGAGCCTGGCCGTGGAATTCAGAGTGGGTAGGCAGTTTTGAATGTTGAAGGAGGGGAATATAATATGCAGGAGAACATTAACCCAAGCTGTCCAGGACTAGTCTGTAGTTAACCGCGCCACCGTGTATCGGTCGCGTTATTACAAATCATCGGAGTTTGAAATCTTGCTGGGTCTATTTAGCACTTCCAAAGCCCCCCACCTTCAAACTTTGGGAGAGGGAGGGTATTTAAATCCATGTGTAATCCCAAATATCCGTTCAAATTCTTCTTCTCAACTTCCATTCTCGCGGAATAGAAAGAGCAGATTATGTCAGGATTTGTCATCTGTTGAGCCATCAAAGTTCAAATTCCTGGTTCTTCGACTCTGCCGCTGCGAGTGCAGCAGAAGTTTTGATTGTATTTGATCTGCACTGAGATTTGACCGAATGTACGCGCCGTGAATCCGCAGACATCCGAGTTGCCTTGAGCGTAGTTATATGCGCATTTTCGCGGCATTGTGGTTCAACTGTAACAAAAAGACCAGAGTATATGCGTGTCGCCGACCAGATAAAATTCTGCAGGATAGATTGGGACTCACGATAAAGCTTCAGCGATGAATATATGTGCATCATGGCCATGGTTGAATATATGCGTCATAGGCGGGGACGCGTCTCGAAGACGGGTCAGTATATGCGCGCCGTCGGCGCCGAAAGCAATGTACAGGTAGTGTGGTTGGCAGGATCCTGCCACTCTGCCATTTGGCCTGGCAGACTGTCAGGCAGAATGGCTCAATTGAGGTTGCTCTGGCAGAATGTGGCAAAACTCGTGGGAACTATGGGGAAAATAGCATTTTTCCAACTGTTTTGCGGCCGTTTTATGATTTTTGATTTTAATGGTGAGATTGGGAAGGAATATTGCTCAGATTCAAAGCCAGTTTCAACCTGCAGCCTACAGAATAGTGGCTTTGTGGCACGTCAGAACAGAGACATGTGATTTGGCAAGTTGAATCTTGGAAAGACTCGTCTGTAAGGGTGTCTGGAATGATTTACACAGTTGTTTAATGCTGTGGAAAATTTATCTGATGCAATCCAAGGTTAGGAAGCCTCAAAGAAGCCTCATAGATATGAATATGGTTCAAAATGCAAAGATTGATGTGCCAATTCTGCCGGATTCTGCCGGCAATCTGCCCTGCCATTCTGCCATTGTGCCTGGCTCAATTAACTGAAAATTATTCTGCCTACCACACTATGTACAGGCCCCTAGTGCGGATATATGTGCGTCATGGCCTCGCGTCGCGGAGTTGTAACTGCCAGATTAACAATGAACGGCCCCTTAGCCGCCGGTCGGAGATATCGAGTGAACGCCCGTCGAAGTATGCGCGTAGGATACAGAATTGAGCTTCAATGAATGAATTCCCGTTAGCCTCGCAAAAAGAATCCAAATCATGGACCAGAACGCACCTCAAGACAATGGCTCGAGCTAGGATAGGACAGAGACACTGCCGAGGGGTGACTCGAGGTAGGACCCCAATAACGGAGACAAGGATTGATATTGCCCACCCAAGTTCAGCGAGTACACCGAATAAGGATTCGGCTGGGCCGTAGTGAGATAGCGGACAGAGACAGAGAGGGAAGACTTTGAATAAAAACCAGCGATTTTGGTGCGTGAAACCGCCGTCAGTCCTACGTACTCAAAGCACTCCGAAGGTCCAGGTCAACCAGTGGAACCAAATCGTCGGTTCGTGTCCGTGCCCGTGTCCACTCCTGCTCTTGCTCTTCCCTGTTATTCGCCCATGTCGCAGAACGGCATCGACCGCAAGGACCGCATCCCGTCTCCGACCGAGTCCTCCAGCTCACAGGGAACGTGGTGGACCACCACGCTGCCCATTATGCGTCTCCTTTCTTTTCTTATCTTCTTTTTATTGTTGAGGCATGGAGGTCTGTAGTTCTTTCCCTTTTTTTTCTTCTCTTATGTTGGATATCCGCTATATATAATACATTCTAACCCGGAATTTCGGAGTGAGCATGTGAAGCCCCTGTCGCATATTTTGTATCAACTTTGAATTACTTTGTGGATAATGTATACTTAATAGGAAGGAACACGTTAACGCGGTGGTCCCTAAAAGGAACATGCTGGCCCTTAATCTAGATCAAATCCAAAACCGTTCCTATTACATCCGCCAGACTGACATGGGAAGAGATCTGGGAGAGAACTGTCTGTTTCCACGCAACTTACTGAGGGGGATGCTGTTTCCTAGTTCAGCGGTGCAGTCCCGTGCAGACCCTCAGATGCAGTGGCACTAATACTACCTTGGGACAGGCAAAGGCCCCATAAATATGGTCGATGCAATTTGTCGCGCTTTCATTCACCTTGATTTCACCTCCCATTCGAAATGTACTTTCCTGATGAGGCAGGGAGATGGAAGACCTGTCACGATGCGTGACATCACATCGCGCCGTGCGGATTGCGTATCAGAAATATTAAGCCCAAACTTGGCCCAAACCGGACTGTTGTGATTGATGGGACTTCGTTGTGGCGTTTAGCCACGAGCCAGGAGTGGAGTGGATGAATGGCAAGATGAATGGCCTGCCTTTTTGTTTTGCAGATTACTTTGGCCATTATGCGAAGTGATCAGCCATTTCGCGGCCAGTCGGATCATTAAATGCTACCCGGCGCACCTGGAAAATCGCTTCCAGCCGTTACTCCGGTTCGGATCCGCCAGCTCCCGAACATTGGACCATTTGGTGCCATCAAAGCGGCGTGATGACAAACCAGATGGGCTAACCTATTGTTAGTTGCTACTGGCTAACGTACCACCAAAAAAAAAAAAAAAAAAAGCGGCGTGATGCGGAAGTTGGAAGTTGCTAACCTTCGAGATAGGGTGATATTCTGCCTCTGGAGGCTGCTGGAGGCAATCTAGAGGTTAAGTCATCCTTTTCACACACATCCAGACCATGTTTCAGCACAATTCAGCACTTTTTTTCTGTGCAAGGTGTGGCGAGAATATATTTGAATATATTCAAAATATATTCATATTTAGGTACAAAGATATGAATACGATACACCATTTGCCGTATCGTATTCGTATTTGGCCAGCACTATAAATTCGCGCCTCATACGTAAACCACGATTCAACCATAAACGTGTTTAACAATTCTTTGATCGTTTAAGTGCACCTAGTCCTGCTTCGCCTTCCCTCATACTAGTATAACCAGTTGAACCATTGCATTAAACCGGGTAACATGATCGTCAAGCCGACGTTAAACAGATGGCTAAAAACAGTTTGAATAGCACAAAATGATGTAGATATTTCAGGGTTTCAGCCTTCAAGAAGTGAAGAGTCATTATGTGTTCAGAGACCTTTCAACAATTAAATGATTAAACCGGCCGTTTACGGAGAATTCCCCAGTTGAGAAAAGCGCAGGTTCAACGGGTCAGAAAAAATCAAACCGTTCAACTGTTTGTTGAAACTGATATACCTTTTCTTTAGGTACTGTACAATGAGCATGACCAGAAATACTCCTTTTCTTGTTGGGAGCCCGAGGACTTTCCTGTCAATGAAAATCAGCTAAGAATCTTAGTGCCTCGCTCGTCATTCAAGTTGAGATCCAGAAATGTAATTAAGATTGAGGGGGTATTCGTACGCCAGAATTGAACAAAGACAGGTATATTCGTCCAGCTGAACCAGACATGGAACTCTACAGAGGAAAGGGTTGGAGCAAAGTCATTTCTAACGAAGACATTAAAATATTCATTGATGACCTTGAAGCAGCCGAGATTACAATGACAGATTCATTTTAAAAGTCAAAAATACTCTGCGCAAGTTTGGAATGATGAGGGCGTGTTTTGCGGTGTCCACACAAAACACTCACTGTCAGTCTCACCCGCGCGCCTCTTCTGGACCAGGGCTTCCGCCCTGACCCAATAGTCCTCGCCACCCTGGGCCCCAGACTCCCAATCTGCGAGGAACTTTTCATCTTCCTCGATAACGACCATGACGAACCGCAAGTCATACGCGAGCTCTGCGCGCCTCGGAATGTTCGTCTCCAGCTTGGTCTGATTCGCGCACAAGATCGCGAACACCTCAAGGGCCTTGCAGTGCTCCAACGCGGCGCGGCAGACGGAATTCGCCATGCGGCTGGAGTAAAAGCAGAGGTGCGTCAGCCGCGGCATCTGCGCCAAAGTGGCCCATGTTTTCCAGTCACCGTCGCGGTCGGAGTCGAGGAGGAAGAGATGAGTGATCTGGGAGAAGAATGGGTGAGAGAAATCCCGAGCAGTGGGATCGGGAAATAAAGCTTCGGCCCAGACGTTCAGTCGCCGCACCGGCAAGGTGGACAGAGGTGGGAGGAGCGCTGGGCCGTCCGGGGCGTAAAGCGCCAGACTGACTGTGGCGTCGCAGAGGGATAGGATCTTGGTAATTTCTTCCGTGTCTGAGATGTATAGTTGTATGTGGCGGACGTAGTCATGAAAGAAAGAGGCAGGCTTGCGGTCCATCAACCTCTGAAATCCCCGGGGCGTGTATCGAAAGACTCGATTCAGTGCAGACTGGGCCTCCGAGCTTTGTTCAAATATGGTGAGAACCCGATACAGCAAAGGTTCGATCCTAGGATATCCTCAGCGCTCAAAGACGTGCCAGTCGACTCGAAGGGCAGTACCAAATGTTGACGCGGTGCGCAACTAGCAGTAGAACTGGCATGGAGTCCGGGTCGAAGAAAGCGGCGATCTCGAATATCGCTCTCTCCAGCTCAGTTGGGAGCGTCGGACGTACTGAAACGGACACCATTAACACGAGTATGTGTGACGAAGCAAGGAGGCGATGCTGTTCGGGCCGTCAAGCCGACCTTGGGCGGACTTTAGCGGGCCGGAAGAATAACTCAACTTGAAGTCTAGTTGTCAAATGAAGTCCCAGGATCTTCGCGTTCAAATCCGATTCTATTTACCCAGTCTTAGCAATTTGGTCTGCCATTGGCCCGGAATCCTCTGGTTGAAAGAACACTCGCAATTGTATACATTTCGCTAAAGTTCCTTCTCCAAGTTGAACTTGCTTCGAATTCTGAGTTTTTTCTGAAGAATGATTTTAAAAAAAAAAGAGGTAGGGCCCGCTCTCAGAGTGGCCGCGGGCCACGTTGGTCCCACGGACTAAGAGGTCTAGGTGGTAAACCACTTGTCCCCCGATTTGTCTTAATAATAAGAGGTTGACAACGTACATGCCGACAGACATCCGCCAGCCTTTCTTTCCTCGTGCTCGAGAACGAGTACCTAGTCAACGGCTGCGACAAAAATCTAAACTCGTAGAATCATTCGAAAGGCGATGCATGACAATGAACTTGAACGCGGATCAAAACAGAAAGCGCCGTGTCAAAGATGAGATCCACTGCATCACATACCAGTCACATACGTGACCTTACGCTTCTTTCCATCCACGCCCTCGACGTCGCATTTCACCCAGGTCGACAATGTCTGCATCAGGAGCGGAATCCGCGGATCCGACGTTCCCAGAGGATCTTGAGAGATGTATATTCGAGAGCGCGGCTTTGTTCCACCCAGATTGCATTCCCGCGCTCTTGCTCGTTGCTCACCGCGTTAAAATATGGCAAGTCCCCTTCGTCCAATTTGGATTCTATGTACTCAAAACAACGTTATGTTCAGGATTGAACCTTTGTTTTATAAAGTGGTCACCATCTATGGGCTGCCTTGGGACAAGGTCCCAAAGCCAAACACGATTTTTCGGCATTCAGTACCTGCATTCTACAGCTTAATGAAATCGAAGCCGGCATCTTTCTTTCCCGACAATGTCCGCCATATACAACTTGTTGGTGTTCCCATTGCGGAGATTCTGGAAGCACTCGCTGCTTGCAATGCTACCATAAACCTCGCCCTCTTCGATATTTCCTACGTCAAGGGGGACGCTGCCCTTCTTGATCTTCTGGGGGCATTTTCCTTACAGCGCCTTTCCGCCCGCCACCTTAACTGGCTGAATCCTAATAGCCCAGAGTGGGATTTTGCTCACCCTCTATTCGCGCAGATAACCCACCTCGACCTCCCCGGCAACCATAGTAAACAATGGGCAAATTGGTCGCCGCTCGCTTCAATACCCCGGCTCACTCATCTCTCCTTCTCTGAGGACTTTCTCTCTGGCAGCTCCCTCTTTAATGTCATTCTGGAGCACTGCAAATCTCTCCAAGTGCTTGCCATGCTATTCGCGGATCTGCCGGTATACAAATACACTGCCCTGTTACTACGGAATGAGTACCCGGACTTCGATCCAAGAGTTGTTTTTCTGGTGGTCAGGGATCGCCAGACGGACTGGGAGACGGGTGCGAGGGGCGGCAACGACTATTGGATTGCCGCCGAAGGGCTTGTGGAGAAACACTGCGGAGGGGACTTCGATGGTACGCTCCCTCGCTTGGCACTCTCACCACTAACTGACCATTTTGTTATCTCACAGACTTCGTGCTGGGGGATCTTACCGAGGCTGATGTGAAGGAGTTATGGTGCAGGTTACCTAGCTGCCGCTAACCGAGATTAGTGGCCAATTGGCCGGAGAAAAGCTTTAGGCCTGTACTTTGCCTGTACACAGCCATGACGAGCTCAAATTTTCATTATTTCTACCACTTGTGGTCAAATCAAAGGCAAGAAAAAATTTACCTCCTTCAGTTTTCATTTAAATAGAAATGCCTCTTCCAGATCTTCTTGTATCGTCAAAAGAAACACTTTTGGAGGAGGGATAAGAAATCTAGTCATTACTCGGCCCGGAAAATCTCAAGCACGGGGTAGCGGCAGTTAGGTGACTCGCACCATAGAGTCAAACAATTCATTTTGTCAGATTGCCTGATGCCAGGCTATGCGGGGATGTCAGCTCAGAATGTCAAAGACCTTGGTCTGGAACGTTTATGCAATGAACCACTTCAAAAAACTTGTCGAAGTAAATCTTGCGGAACGATATTGGGAGATTCGCAAGATACATAGTAACATACACCGCTTAATTTTCCATAGATGGTTCAATTTGCTACTAACGTACGAACCTCTGGATATAGAGTGAATCAGACTAACGTGAGATTCGCCTGCTGGAGCATGTTGATTTCTGGTAGTGTTTCGATCTTCGAATTTGTCAAGTTTTGGGCCCACTACAATCTGGGCAAAACTTGGGCAAACCAGAGGCCTTCGATGAAGAGGTGAGATCTAGGTAGCGGATAGATCAAATGCAGAAATACCACTCCTCGCGAATAAACAAAGTTCAGAAGGCTTCAAAACTGCATTTGTGATTCATAAATAGAACTTCAGTTCTTTTGTGCTTAGAGTAGCAAAAATATCGCCAAAAAAAACGTGACCTGCTTTGCCTGCGCTCGAGAGGGATTAAGGGGACGATGTCGCCTGTAGATGAATGCGACGGTGAACATCGGCAGATGTAGATCGTGCATTTGAGACATGTACTGGCCCGTTGGAAGTCGCGGCTGGACGCGGATGGATGGGGTTTAGCAGGGATTTGGGTGTTGCGGAAGGTCGACTGAATGAGATACATCGGGCGTGTTGCGAGTGGACGCGGATGCGAGCAAAGCTGTAGACGCGCGAGGTGTGCGGTGTGTAATCGGAGCGCAGTCAGATGTGGCTCGTTTGACGTCGCGGGTGATATGTGGTTGTCACGGAATGTCGACCGGACGTTGCAGGTGCACGCGGATGCACGGAGAGGGAAGTGGCGTGCGGCGGAGAGAAATGCAGATGTGGGGTGAATGATATGTACGCCGATGTGCTTGGTTGGAGAAGACCACGACGAGGCCGTGAAAGGGAAGCGGGAAGCAGGAGGACGTGCTATCGCGTGTGGTGTGTAGCAGGGATTGACCTGGTGGTGGACAACGAGGAAAGGCCGAACTTGAATGTGAATCGTTGACTTGCGAGATGGTGCGTAGTCGGATGTGGATGGCCGATGGGCGTTCAACTAGTGAAACGCGGCGCTCGTTGATTGGATGCGGGACGTTGCGGGTGGACGATGAGGAAGGCCAGATGTCGGATGGTGGTGGACGGGATTGAATTGGATAGGTCTTGACTGTTGACACACAACGGCGGCGATCACGTGGGAATGGGGCGCGGCGGAGGGGGTGACAGCGGTGAGGAGAGTGCCGACGTTGAGTGGAGGATGGTTGGCGCGCGTTGACGTGGTACAATTCGATCGGAAGTCGGCCCGTGGTCAAAGCGGGAATGTTGATTGACGGTGAATGTCGGCGACGACGTGGGCGGCCATGACGTGAACAGGGGAATGGCAGCGCGGCGGCGTGCATGAAGGTCAGGATATTATCGCACGGAAGTGCCTGCTTTTGAAAGGCGTCGGCTTCAGTCTTTGAGAACGGCATGTCAGTCCGGCGGAACACTATAATTTCGTTAACGTCGACTGGATCTGTTCTTTTTTGGATGATTGCTGCTTCTTCGGGGGCGGCTCTGTGGTATCCGAGGAACCGGCGGCGTTTGATTCGGAACGAGAGCGCTTCTTTGCAACCTGCACCTCTTTTCGCTGGCCGGTCGCATATGCCTTGGCTTCATCTGACGCGTGAGGGCACGCAATCTTCCCTCCGATCAAGTGCGCAATCCAGGCCGACTTTTCTGATCGGGTACTCTGGAGGCTAGAGAACTTGAAGTCAGAAAGATATAAATATCCAGGTCAATGATTCTTATACCGTCCAGAAATGTCTGATTGCCTTGCGTAAGGTCGCTACCGATGCTGACCAGGTGTTGTCGAACGCATGCTTTGCAGTAGGTGTGATAGTCCACGATGGAAATAACTATAGAAAGGGTTCTCTGACATCGGCCGACGTGGGGAGCGGAAGGGAGGAAAAGTGAAAATTACATAATGATACACGTAATGAATAAGCCCTTCCGCTGGATGTTCGGCCGAAATTTTGTAAGGCCTTATTTAATTACTTAATGCCTTTGCCCTTTGGGCGAACACTGCAGCTTCTTTCCATCCACGCTCTCGACGTCGCATTTCACCCAAGTGGGCAATGTCTGCATCAGGAGCGGAATCCGCGGATCCGACGTTCCCAGAGGATCTTGAGAGATGTATATTCGAGAGCGCGGCTTTGTTCCACCCAGATTGCATTCCCGCGCTCTTGCTCGTTGCTCACCGTGTAAAAATATGGCAAGTCCCCTTCGTCCAATTTGGATTCTATGGACTCAAAACAATGTTGTGTTCAGGATTGAACCATTATTTTATAAAGTGGTCACCATCTATGGGCCCCCGAGTAGCAGGGTCCCAAAGCCAAACACGATTTTTCGGCATTCAGTACCTGCATTCTACAGCTTCATGGAATCGAAGCCGGCATCTTTCTTCCCCCACAATGCTCGCCATATACAACTTGTTGGTGTTCCCATTGCGGAGATCCTTAAAGCACTCGCTGCTTGCAATGCTATCATAAATCTCGCCCTCTTCGATGTTTCCTGCATCAAGGGGGACACTGCCCTTCTTCATCTTCTGGGGACATTTTCCTTGCAGCGCCTTTCCGCCCGGCACAATTACTGGCTAAATCCTGATAGCCGAAAGTGGGATTTCGCTCACCCGCTATTCGCACAGATAACCCACCTCGACCTCCCCGGTAGCCATGGGGAACAATGGGCGGATTGGTCGCTGCTCGCATCAATGCCCCGGCTCACTCATCTCTCCTTCTCGGAGGAATTTCTCCCTACTAGTAGCCGATTTCAAATCTTTGATGCCATCCTGGAGCACTGTAAACCCCTTCAAGTGCTCGCGATGGTGTTCTCATCTCTGGCTATGCTCAAATTCATTGTCCCGAATCTAAGGCTTCAGCCGTCGTCCCTCGATCCACGGATTGTTCTTGTCGTTGTGGCGGATCGCCAAGCGGAATGGGAGACCGGTGCGAGGGGCGGCGACAACTATTGGATCACCGCTGAACGGCTCGTGGAGAAACATCGCGCTGGGGATTTCGCTGGCACGTTTCCTCGCTTGGCACTCCCAATACTAACTGACCATTTTGTTGTCTATTAGACCTCGCACCGGGGGATCTTACCGAGGCTGAGGGGAAAGAGTTACGGTCAGACGATTCGTTTTGTCAGATTGCCTAATACCGGGCTACGCGGGGATGTCAGTTCAGAATGCCGAAGGCCTTGGTCTGGAAGGTGTATGAAGTGAACGACTTCAAAAAACTTGTCGAAGTAAATCTTGTGGAACGACAGCGAAGCACTGGAGAAGGCTTCGCGACCGACTGGAGGCCAGTGCAGGTATGGCCTATGACGTTGAGCTTGAGAAGATTGGGAGATTCACAAGATACGCACACCGCTTAATTTCCCACAGATGGTTCAATTTACCACTAACGTACGAACCTCTGGATTTAGAGTGAGTCCAGAGTGAGTCAGACTAACGTGAGGTTCGACTGCTGGAGCGTGTTGATTTCTCATAAGGTAGTGTTCACTGTTCCGATCTTCGAATTTGTCAAGTTTTGGGCCCACTACAATCTGAGAGGCCTCGTCACGACGTGAAATCTAGGGAGCCGATAGATCAAATATGGTATTTTCTGGTGACCCACCTCGCGAATAAACAAAGTTCAGAAGCCTTCAAAACAGTTTAAATTCCCACTATCTTTAGTAGTTGGGTCTCATACCGCTACGGCTTTGTGATGGTGGCTATGGTGATGGGTGGCTGGCTAATTACCCTTCTTGGTCAAAAACACTCCCACGATTACCGGATCTTTGGCTGAGGCCCAATCATCCCACGCTCCATACATCGTCCGACCTTTTCCGATTGAAATCCCGGTGATCCCTACCATGTTCTACCACGGGCTGGATCAATATATCCGTCGGGTTTCTGGAAACAAGAACTTTGTTCCGTTGAACCAGAATGGAGTGTAGTAGGGTCGCTGCAACGACTGCCTCCTTACAATTTTCGTCTTTTTTGCTTTGCCTCAAATTTCCTTGGCATCCTCTCAGGCAAAATGATCGCAATTTGAAGCAGACGGTTTGGGAAGTTTCAGCAGGTTTCAGCCCGTCTGAATTAGCCCAGAATTAGCTCGGTTGTTTGTTGCAGATTTTGCAAGATAACGAAGGAGTCGTAAATTGGCAAAGCCGAAGTAGGGTAACTGGCATGCCCACGGCTAAAATGCTCAATTCATATGTGCGGGCGCCTGCGGGAAGGTACATTACTCGATGATAACATCGTAGTTGGCACCATAAAATGTTCGGGGACCAAAATATTTTACCTCTATGATAGTGGGCTCTGCCGCGCCAGCGGGCTTACCTGTGTTTTATTGTGTTGAATGGAAAAGAGACTTTAAGATTCGACGGTCCCCGTGTCAATCAGAGCGCCAAACCAGATTGGGAAGGCGGATCACAAGGATCAGAATTACGTTAAAAGCCTGTCGCATCATTTGCCACTCATCCACCTCGCTCGCAGTGCCAAAAGCAGGGAAGAGCAAAAAGAAACAGGTGCGCAGTGCACACTAACAGCCTCCATTTGAGTCAATACAATATTAATTTCATCCATATCATAGACCGACGGCGTCAAGTACGACCTATCAACTGTCCTGCCTTGTCTGGCAGATTGCCTCAAGATGATACACGTAGGGACAGCCGGTCCAGCGAACCTAGTCAACCACAAACCAGCCTGCAAAGGTCGTCCGAAAGGCAAGATCCAGAAAATCTCAGATATGTTCCCCAGTGCCTCCACGCCACGCGCGCCTGGGCCTTTTGTACCGAGCACAGTCACGGTCGCGGTGTCCAGTGTACCACCGGTCCCGCTCGTTCCCTCGACCTCCACCGGCCCCGGAATACAAAAACGAAAATGACGCGAGCTTCTCGGCCTCTGCGCTGCGCCCTCGTTCCTGGTGCTGACTTGACCTTGGTGAGTGATGACTCTGCATTGGATTCCGGCGCGTCTGACGCGTCACACGGCTCCTCGAGAGTAATGACACGCGCACCATGCGGTCATGAGAAAATGACCACGATCGACAACCAGTAAGTGCTCACCACGGGAGCGGGAGCGGGGCATCGTTACGTGCAAATGTGAGGTAGTGGTCGTCTGAGTTGTGTACTTGGTTAGAATGAAAAGATAGACAGGTAGCTGGGGTTGCTCTCTGGCGGGCGGAACCTCGATATTTGATATTTCCTGGCGGGCCGGAAAATTATTTAACTTGGAAGTACTAGCTTGTTGTCAAATGAAGTCCCAGGACCTTTGCGTTCGAATCCGACTCCTGTCTGAGCAAATTTGATCTGCTTTGACCCAGAATAGCCCAGAATCCTCTGGTTGAAAGAATTCTGAACACTCGGAATTGCCAAGTTGAACTTGCTTCGAATTCAAGTTCTGTTTTTTTCTGAAAAAGGAAAAAAAAAAGGTATGGCACCCTCGCAGAGTGGCCGCGGGCCGCGTTGTTTCCGCGGACTAACAGGTAAGCACTTATTGGTCCCCCGATTTGTTTTAAGTAATAAGAGGTTGACAACGTACATGCCGACAACAGACATCCAGCCTTTCTTTTAGAACGAGTACCTAGTCAACGGCTGCGACACAATCCAAATCTAAACTCGTAGAAGCATTCGAAAGGCGATGCATGAATGAACTTGAACGCGGATCAAAACGGAAAGCGCCGTGTCAAAAATGAGATCCACTGCATCACATACCAATCACATACGTGACCTCGAGCTTCTTTCTATCCACGCCCTCGACGTCGCATTTCACCCAGGTCGACAATGTCTGCATCAGGAGCGGAATCCGCGGATCCGACGTTCCCAGAGGATCTTGAGAGATGTATATTCGAGAGCGCGGCTTTGTTCCACCCAGATTGCATTCCCGCGCTCTTGCTCGTTGCTCACCGCGTTAAAATATGGCAAGTCCCCTTCGTCCAATTTGGATTCTATGTACTCAAAACAATGTTGTGTTCAGGATTGAACCACTGTTTTACAAAGTGGTCACCATCTATGGGCCCCCGGGTTACGGGGTCCCAAAGTCAAACACGATTTTTCGGCATTCAGTACCTGCATTCTACAGCTTCATGGAATCGAAGCCGGCATCTTTCTTCCCCGACAATGTCCGCCATATACAGCTTGTTGGGGTTCCCATTGCGGAGATTCTGGAAGCACTCGCTACTTGCAATGCTACCATAAACCTCGCCCTCTTCGATGTTTCCTACGTTAAGGGGGGCGCTGCCCTTCGTGATCTTCTCGGGGCATTTCCCTTGCAGCGCCTTTCCACCCGGCACCAGTACTGGCTGAATCCTGATAGCTCGAAGTGGGATTTCGCTCACCCTCTATTCGCGCAGATAACCCACCTCGACCTCCCCGGCAACCATGGGGAACAATGGGCGGACTGGTCGCTGCTCACGTCAATACCCCAGCTCACTCATCTCTCCTTCTCTGAGGACTTTCTCCCTAGCCGATTTCAAATCTTTGATACCATCCTGGAGCACTGCAAATCTCTCCAAGTGCTTGCGATTGTGTTCCCATCTCTGGCGATACTCAAATTCATTGTCACGATTCTAAGGCTTCAGCCGTCGTCCTTCGATCCACGGCTTGTTTTTGTCGTTGTGGCGGATCGCCAAGCGGACTGGGAGGCGGGTGCGAGGGGCGGCGACGACTATTGGATTGTCGCCGAAGGGCTTGTTGAGAAACACCGCAGAGGGGACTTCGATGGCACGTCTCCTCGCTTGGCACTCCCAACACTAACTGACCATTCCGTTGTCTATTAGACCTCGCACCGGGGGATCTTACCGAGGCTGAGGTGAAAGAGTTACAGTCAAACGATGATGTTTGTCAGATTGCCTAATACCGAGCTACGCGGGGATGTCAGTTCAGAGTGCCGAAGACCTTGGTCTGGAACGTGTATGCCAGGCCATTATATTTTATAGATAGATTCTCTCATCGAGTAATTGACCGATGTAAAGAACAACTTGAAGTCGAGTCGCGTTTCTACGCCTCCGATTCACGATACGATACGATACGATACAAATTCTTTAATCTTTAATCTTTAATGGCATGGATGTATGGATACATGAGGGATGGATGGATGGATGCATAGTGAAGAATAGATATGTAGATGGTCATGGTGTCTACGCACGGTCTTTTCCGCGTTTGTATGTATGTATGTATGTATGTATATTTGAAATGTAGGGTTTAAAGGGACTGGAGGGATGCAACGCGTTATGCGGTTTGCGTTTTTGCTTTACATGATGATGACGATGATGAGAATGAGAATGAGAATGGAAAGAAAGGACGAAGAAGACGCGGTGGGAGGTCCATCTAAGCTACCACTCAAATTCCCTGATGCGCAAGAGGAGTAAACACAGAGACGAGCAACGAGCATATAGAGAACGTGCCCGCACCCAGTACACCGCTGAAACAAATAATCCTTCCCGCCCGTGTGGATCATCCCATACTTGAGCACGCACTTCCATTTGTTCTTCACGCGCGCGACCTGCAACACATTAAGTAAACATTATCATCATCATCTCAACCATTCCATCGCCATCGAAGGAAGACGACAAGGAGAAGGAAGAAGACAAGAAAGACCGCTTACCCTATCATACGTACAAACACTATATCCGTCTCAACCGTCGCCTCCTCTGGGTCTTCCTCGTTCTCCGTGTCTGTCCGAGTCGTCAAGGTCGCTGTTGATCGCCTCCTCGTCCACCTCGTCTTCTCCCCCAGGCTCGACTTTCGCTTTACCGCGGGCTGTGGGCAGCGGAAGCGACGGGTGCGCCGCGTGCGGCACCACCACCTCCTCCTCGTCGTACTCGTCCTCGTCGTCGTCCTCGGACCCGGCGGGCCCGTCCGTCTGCGGGAGGCGGTACAGCGCCGCGGGGTGGAAGGGCAGTGTGCCCCCGCCCCTGCCCCCGCCGAGCCCGAGACCAAGACCAGGGAACGCCGGGCCGGGGAGGGCGGGAGGGCGTATGGAGCGGCGACGAGGGCGTAGTGCGGGTCAAGCTGCGGCTCGGTCTTCACGACGGGCGGGCGGCGGACGGGGGGACATAGGAGAAGGAGACGGGGTAGTGCGGCGCGGTGGGGTCACGGTAGACACACCTCAGGCAGCACCGCCGGAGTGCCGTAACAGCCCTCTTAGGCCGATCGTTAACGTTCATCCGCCGCGTGCGCAATCCAGGCCGACTTTTCTGATCGGGTACTCTGGACAGGCTAGAGAAGGAAGTCAGACTGAGA
>JARJLF010001935.1:0-55588 GCA_029378395.1 Mycena leptocephala
TGCGCATTGCGTGCTTGTACGTCGTAACGATGTCGCGCACAATGCCGGACGCTCGCGCGGGCTGTCCCGTTGCCTCTATGATGGACAGGCTTCAAACCAGCCGTGCAGCAGGCAACGGCCCAACCCGGGGCACAGGCGGAAACGAACTCGCTCTTCTGCTAAAAGCGGGCCGGGATGCAACGCGTCGTACATTATTGAAGGACAATTGACTTGGGTTCTATTCCACACATATTTCAGCCCTTCACCCGCATTAAAACTGTATTGCACCTGGATTCCCCATGACTGTATTCTTAATACCCCTAGTAATACGTCTGTTAATTACCTCAAGATCTCTTTAAATCCTAATCAAATTTGATTGTAGCTGGCCTCCATCCACTATTGTATTGTTTTGAGTCATGTGTCCAACACCATAAGACGACAGTGCGAACTGCATTGCGGTTCTAGTTTACGCGGTTAGTTATATGAGATGCCGGCAACTCCCGATATTGAGTTGGTGGTAAGTATCATATTCCGCATGAGGTTAGAGGGTTAGTCTCAAACTCAATTACTCACTGGACCCACACCCAAAACTACCCAGAAGCATAGCATTATGTACGTTGTTGTCTGAAATGGACGAGAACCTGCACACTAGTTGTTCATATTTTCCTTTTCGAGCCGTCGGCGTTGATAACGTGTGATCCGGAAGGAAGTGCAACGGCGTTGACCCACAACGGACCAACGGTCTATACGCCATCAAAGGGCAAGGCCGCCCGGGTTTACATTTGTCTTCCAATGTTAGAATGACGGCTGGAAGGAACGGCTGGAATATATTTTTAGCAGAAGAAATGGAGACCTTAATTTACGGAGCGGTATTGACCGTATTGCAGTCCGCGGAGTCGGCCGACTTTTGCTAGTGCGAACAAGGAGTCAGAACTTCGAAATCCGGATACGAAAACAGCGAGAACGTGATATGGTATTACTAGATGTGACCAATGTCAGATGCGAGGTGAAGCTGTGAACGTTCCAAAATCCGGACACGAAAACAACAAGAAAAATTATGGCTGTGATGTATATCACGGGCATCACTAAATTTGAGTACTGCCAGATGCGAGGGTGAATGTTCAACGTTCAACTTGAACCTGAGATAGTAACACACTTCGATAAAATAATTTGTCTCCCCCGGTCATCAAAATCGCCGATACTTTGCTCCCCATCCGACGGGGCAAAGACATGATTGGTGAGATCAGGATTTCTTCCCGATGATATTGTCGTCGTAGGCGAAATGCGTGGGGAGAGGGATGATACTACTAGGAGAGGAGCATGGTTCGTGTTGAGCACTTATGCTGTCCGAAACCTAGTTGTTTGGCCCGAGAAGGATATGAACCTTTCAACAGTATGGCTGGATGCATACTTATGCATACTTGTTCTAGTGGTTTTGTTGCCGCAGAGGTTCGCATTGAACATGCACGAGGAAGAGCTGGTATTGTAGCGCGTGTGATCCTCAGCATTTCTAGATTGATTTTGTAGCCGACAACATGATCGCACGGCACAGATAGAGTATTGGACATATGCTTCCGCGAGACGATTGGGAATGGGCTCAAAGAACAGCGGAGTACTCCATCGACGGGTCTCTTGGCTAGAGCAGTAGGCCTAGGGGCTTGAGCAACGCCATATGCCACTGGCGGCCGGGGTTTAGTCTGTGGTAACGAGGGAGAGTACCTTCTTTTTTGGGCAGTCGGCGTTGATTACACGTGATGTACATATGTTCGGAAGGCGGCCCGAGTAGCCGCACTAGACGCGACGTCACTCGACTTAACGTCTGCGATGAAAATCGTTGAAGGAATTGCAAAGGTCTTTGCCTTCAGGACATATCCAACTACGGTTCTTGCTCTCTTGGTCTATGTAGCTCTCTTTGGCGCCGTCCAGTTTGGAGATCGAGTTCCAGAGGTACCCAAGAACCAGAAGGGGCTTGATTTGGCCAGGGCATACGCAGACTTACACGAAATCGCAGCACGTCCACATCCAGTTCTATCGCATGCGAACGACCTTGTGCACTCTTATATCTTGGAGCGCGTGCGCAATATCTCTGCTGGAATTCAATATATTGAAGTATACGAAGACCTCGTATCAAATGCATCGTGGGCTGCCTGGGGGGTGGAGCTGCTGCGGTTTACAACGAGGCGACCAACATTCTTGTTAAAATCGAAGGGTCAGACCCAGAGTATACTTCCAGTGCGTTACTTTTTGCACCGTTTACGAGGAGCGCAACAAGCATGTCTTAGGTGGAGGCGTGTTATTCTCGGCTCATTACGATAGCGTGTCCACTGCTTCGGGGGCGACCGACGATGGCATGGGAGTCGCAACACTCATCCAGTTAGTCGAATATCTGGCCAAGAATCGCCCCAAGCGGACGGCTGTATTCAACATAAACAACGGGGAGGAAGACGGTTTGTGCGGAGCATTTACGTGAGTTCTCTCCATGGTTCTCGTTTTGAAATTGACTTGGAAAGGTTCCTCAAACATTCATGGTCAAAGTTAACAGACGCCTTTCTTAACCTGGAAGGAGCGTCAGCGGGAGGGTGCGCAATTCATTTTATTCATTTCTTGATGTCATTAATCTCAAAGTCAGGCGGCCATTACTTTTCCGTGGAACATCTACTCCTGCTCTTCGCTCATTCCATGTACCTCACCCTCACGCCAACGTCTTGTCGGCTGATGCCTTTGCTCGGGGTGTTATTCGCTCTGGCACAGACTACACCGTTTATACCGGCGCAGGAATGGAAGGCCTCGATCTCGCATTCTACAGGGGTCGGAGCAAGTATCATACCAAGTACGATGCCATCCCGTACACGGAAGCGCAAGTGAAGGCACTGTGGATTATGATGGAATCCGCATTGAGTTCAGGCTTATCATTGCTGAACGACGACCGGACGCATGGTGCGGGAAGCCCCCCAATCTACTTCGACTGTAAGCATGATTTTGCGGTGGTGTTTGAAATTCTTATAAAAACTTGCATAGTATTCGGCGCATGGCTCGTTGTGCTTCCTATGGACTCCCTGCTCATATTTAACATTGTCCTGCTTCTCGTGGGGCCTGTCATTCTGATCCTTCTGGTCGTCACGGATGCCGCCATTCTGCACGCACGTAGTCAAAATCGAAATGGTCATGTCCAAGAGTACAACAACAATCTTCTCCAGCAATTTTGGACATGGCTGGTTGAGTTAAGCTGGCTCAAAGGTGCTTGGATGTGGGCGAAATTCTGGGTCGCAGTTCTGGTCACCCTGGGATTGCAAGCCTTACTTGTGTTTAGCTATCTAAAATTGAATCCATTCGTAAGCAGATTCGTGGATCTTTCTGTTTCTGGGGCTAAACCTTCCGTGCAGATCGTTTACTCGCACCCGACTCTCGTCTTGGTTTCGTCTTTCTCTCTCACTTATCTCACATTCGTTTTCGTCGTGACGCCGAGCTCCGAGCACCTTCCGGAGAAGCAAAAGCACGTAATGTTCCTGCAGACGTATGCTTTCACCTGGCTTCTCCTCGCTGGGGCGACATACGCTGTCAGCTCTGGAATTGGCGGAGTATATTTCGCAACCGCATGGAACGCTGCTGTATTCCTTGCCTGTGCCATTGGATGTGTTGAAAACATGCTAGGTGCTCATGGATCTTACGAAGCTCCTAACAGAGCCCATGTACACTACGCGGCCCTTCCACATCCACGTCGGCAGGACCCGGACGAAGAACATCCTGCCACGGCGGAAGAAGCAGACGACGCAGAGGCAACCGAGACTACCCCTCTCATACAGTCCTCCGCCCATACCCCACACACAAAGGATGAGAGCGGTGCCATTGGGTGGTGGATCCTACAGTTTATTCTGGCCGTCTCTATACCTGTCACCCTGGTGGCCCATATAACTGTGATGATAGTGGCTGCAACGGCCCAAACTTTGGCTGATGGAAGCAGCGCTGTTACTGGTGAGTCTCCGTAATCCTTCAGGACAATCTCGTTGATATACCTTTAGTCTATGCGGCCATCAGCTTGCTCGTCTTCATGCTGGTGCTACCCGTCGTTCCGTTCACTTTCAAGATCCACTCCCACATCGCATCCCTCTTTATCATCATTTTTGTCGCCTCGACTGCGTTCAACCTCCTTTCCTTCCCCTTCTCTCAAACTGAACCACTTAAAGTGTTCTTCCAACAAACGGTCGCTTTGGGAAACATCTCTTCGCCGTATCAGGAAATCACCCATGCAACGACCACTCTAACAGGACTCGACTACTACCTGAAGGATCTGATCGTCCCGAAACTCCCCTCAGCCGTCGGTCGAAATGTTACCTGCTCCAAAACTTCTTCCATGCGACAGGTGGGGCTTGAAACTTGTCAATGGGAATCAGCGCTTTTGCCCTCCCCTCGGACGTACGTGAGCGGGTCTCCCCTTGGAGCGGTCCACTGGATTCGCGCCAGTGTGACGCGGCTGACTCCCAATTCCGCGCGTTTCGTGATCGGGGCGCCAAACACTCGCGGGTGTCGCCTGTATTTTGACAACAAGCGCATCACGGGGCATAACGTGCATGGTTCGGAGGGCGGGATGCTCCCGCAATTCAGCACCCCACCTGAGGGTGTGGGTGAGTTGCACCTTTGGAGCCGGACGTGGGGTCGGACGTTCACTGTCGATATCGAGTGGGAGGGCGATTCGGCGCTCGAGGGGCGAGTTGCGTGTGAGTGGGCAGAGTATGAGAGCGCGAGTGTGGGGGTGGACGCTATTACGGGAAAGATTCCTGCGTTGGAGGAGGTGCTCAGTTTTTTGCCGCGGTGGGCGGCGGTTACGAAGATAGCAGACGGACTTGTGGAGGCGTCTGGCACCTTCGCCATTTAAAGTAATTCAGTTACCCTTTCAGGATATACAACCAAAGTCATGTAAATACCGCCTTCTTGCTTCCTCATGGCGCTCTCCTCGTCTTCCACGACGGAAACGACGACGTACGTACTCGAGAAATATTCCAGAGCTTATACTCCCAAAAGGCGTCCGGAGGCTCTGAATGGCAGCATTTCACGAATCCTGTTCTGCGATTGATTCTCGACAGTAAGCTCTCGCCTGAAAAAGCCAACTCATCCATGCGAATGCGCATCGTTTGGACGATGAACGGCGGTACTGGCGCCACACAGGATGTTGTCTTGGTTTGTTCTCTTCTTCCTACTTTTCGATGGAATTCGATAACTGGCGCGGTCTTGCCCGAAAACTAGGAGGATCTCGACCTTCTCGCGTTTTCGTCGCTCGCAGACAATGACAAGACTGAAAGCTCTCCGCTGAAGGGGTATACCGCGATACGACCTTTGGCCTGCGATATCTCATGTGCCCGAGTCCACTGATTCGCAAAAAGTCGGTACCGTACTCATCCCAAAGCCGATTTGCCCCGAAGACGCTCTGAGAGCACCCTGACTTAACACCATCTTGCTGGCAGGTGTATCGCCGCTTTCAAGTCTCTTTCACGACGCCTTCTGTAGCGCTTCAGCTCGTCAACGCGATCCGGGACGTGTGCCATGCAAGACGACGGAGGGTAGTGTAAAAGACCGGAAAAAAAACCGTCATCCCGCCTCGTGTGCCCCCGGCACAAGATTTTGTCGTTCCGAACGTCCTCCCCAGTCCGAGCTTATTATTGCCTGCCTTTACTCAATTGCCATCGCAACACATGCCTGCGATGATAAAAGTTCCTGATGCCCCCATTGTGCCGGTGCCCTGCCTACATCCTCCCCGGCTCTCCTCCAAGTTTTGTCCTCCCAGCCTGAGCAGTTCGTAGGGTTTTCGTCTTCTCCCGCCGGCGGTGCAAGAGTTCTGGGACCGGACCTCACCAACATCATACTTTGTCTTTGTACGATCATCCAATGCCCCAGGCTGGAGAAATCCAGCCGCATCTCTCGAAGGCGCCCCCGTCATCGCTTCCCGACTCGTCGCCGCCCTCGTCTAGCGCGGACAGTGTGATGATGCCACCGCCTCCGCCCCCAGCCCAAGTTACAAATACGCCTGCGAGTGCGAGTGCGAGTCTAAGCGCCGAGACACTCAGTGCGGCGCTCCGCGAAGCCACAGGGTTATACGACCTGCCGCACGCGGCGCTGGAACGGCTCGTGGGGGACGTCGTGCGCGAGGATGGTTTTGTGCGTTTGGTGAGTTTGTTCATTCTACCGCGCTTTTTTTTTGGTTTGCCATGGAGGCGTTGAAGTTGATTGTGATTAATTTGATAAATAGCTTGAGAGCGTTTCGAACATGTGGGCGATGAAGGCCGCGGCAGCGTAGACTTCCGTTCTGCTTTCGCGACGCCGCAGTGTGTTTCAAGCGACGCTTTCTTCACGTTCTTGGAATGATCCAGTGCTGGCTGTACTCACTGCGAATTTTACGGTAATGCTGCTGCGAGAAAATCACCGTATGTGAGTACAAAATTATGTCGACAGCAGCTTGCGCGGATCTAAATTATCATCTCAGATACTTAAATGGGAGATACACTGTAGGTGGAGATTGGCGGTGGTAGAATGAGTATCGACAAGCAAAATTTGTGCGACCGTCGAACAGTTGAAAATGGGCGATCTAGAACCGTGCGAAATCTTTCTTTTCGAACACTCAGAGGCTGAGTAAATAATAATTTTTGCACCCGCGTCAAACCCGTCACCATTATACAGCTTCTGTTGTCGCGGCTGCTGATAATGGGCCAGTGCAGTGCTGGAGTAACTTGAATATGTGCAATATTTCCATGGGACTTTTGCCTTCAAGCTCCCGAAGTATTGCCAATTTCCAATGCGGGACGGAAGCAGACCGGTTGGATGATTGCCAATCGATAATTCCATTCACGCTTGCGGACGATGCCATGAAACATGCTCGGATCGTTACATGCATTCAAAACAGCCAAGTAAATATACGATTTATTGTAAGGGGCCGCGAATGGATACATAATGCCACCTCGTGCCACACACAACCCCGGGTTTCGAAACCATCACAGACGGAAATCGCATCAGGGCTTCGGCGGTGAAGATCCATTACCAAGGGGCTCGCTGAATAACAATTCGGCTTCGAGTCTTCATGTTAAAAAAAATGTCGCGGTTTGGAATATAACCTTAGGCCTTTCTGTAACTTATAGGGAAAACACGCGGGGTTATAAGGGCTTATAAGGTGCTATAATCCCGCGTGTTTCCCGTATAAGGTACGGAAAGGCCCTGTCTGAGGTTATAATCTAAATCGGATATTTGCGACAATTATTTTTGATAAGGGTCGACGGAAGATGAGTTGGAGGTCGTTGTGTACATAATATGTGTTTGTCATCTTCCACTTATTGAAAACGACGACACTAGGGCCAATTGCCACATATTTTCTCGGCAAAAATACAAGGTCAACGATCCGTCACCGTCGCGTTGCCCGTGACGGCCGTTCCGTCGCCCGTCCCGTCCCGTAGAAAATTTCTACTTAGCATGACGGGACGGAAACGGGACGGGTTTGCCCGTTGCGCTCCCGTCGAAATAACGGCCGTGCCCGTGACGGGCACGGTGAACAGCCCTATGTTTGATGGAGAACGTCAACAAAATTCAAGTTCCGATTCGATTCCGGTTCAAACGAGCACAGCACGTCACCGTCGACGTCGTGAAGGACCTTTTTTTTTGCCGAACGAGAAATGAATTGCGCGGCTTGGCATCGTCGCGTATACTTATCGTCATTTGATTGTTATGAATAATTCCGAGCCGGTTTCAAGTGAAAATCAATTAGAATCTGAAAAGTTGAAAAACAGGCGATGTTGGAGAACGGAGGACGTGCAAAATTTACGAATAAATCCTACACAGTTTGCTTCGACTTTTTCATGTGAATTGTGATCAAGTCGGCGGAAAGATGAGTTAGGTTGCGAATATAGATTTTTGAACAGCCAAAAGCAGTTGATCGAGGGGAGTAAACGAAGAACAGAACCTGATACTGCGGATGCATAGTATTGAACATAGTATTGAACATCGCGACCAAGTCTTCATTGAGTCAGGGATTTGAGACTAATTTAGCGTGATCTTTTCAATGTGTACTTCGGATTTGGTTGCAAATGAGATAATTTTATCCCCAGTCTCCTCGTAGGACTGCTTATTCGATAATATTCCAAGCGATCAGGGATCGAGGATTTGGATTCCAGGAAATTAGATTCCGGTTCAACGGAGCAAGGCAAGGGAATTTCGGAGTTCGGTTCGAACGAACAAGTACAGGTATTTCGGAGCCTCGGGATTTTAGGCGTCGACGAGAAACGGTTTTCGATTTTGCCGGGCTAGATTTTTCTTTCTTTCTTTTTTTTGGCGTTGCGGTGTTGGGATGCATCGGTTTAGCCCAACATATCTAATGAACGGGCGTTATGTACGTTGAAGATGTTCTTTCGAGCTATCAGATTTTTTGCGGCGCCGGTGAGAATGTGGTGGAGGGAAATTTACGTTGATCATAGTGGGAGGTGGGAGGAAACAGGTCGGTGCATGGTGAGGCCGGCATTATGCTGGCAATTCAAGCAGCTTGTAGGATAACAGCTGGAATAGATAGCTTAAATGCAGGGTCAAAGCCTGGCACCGAAGTTCCAATGGGGGATTGACTTGGCGACAACGACCGGGTCTCAGAATTTGTTGCAACACTGGTGATAGACTCTGGAGGTTGTCGATCCACGGGCTCGCTTATACAGTACGATGATGGTTTGACTGAACTTGTGATTATGTCGGCGTGTCGATTCAGGGTGAATTTTGATATTGTACTGAGAGAATCCAGGATGATGCACTGTACAGTATTCCAAGACGATGCAAAGAACATAAAACCGCTAAAGATAACTTGAAAAAAAACCGAGTGCCCACACTTCGCCTCAACAATAGGCTCCGATTGGTTTGGCGCGCTAGGTCTAAGCCAGTACAGGGGATTTCGGATTTCGGATTTCGGATTCGTTCACATTGGATTCCAGTCCAAGCGATCCGGGATCGGGGATTTGGATTCCGGGTCGAGGGAGCGAACAACGGGAGATTGGATTCTGGTTCAATGGAGCAAACAGGCTTTAGATTTCGTGCGTCGTGATTTTTGATTTTGCTGGTCTCCGAACAGCTTTTTTGGGCGGTGCGATGGCACATACTTGCTGTTTGCATTCACCGGGTTAGGTTGAATTTTCTTTAGCGGGACATGCCTGATGAACGGTTGAAGACGTTCGGTCGTGCGGCGCCGGTGAGAATGTGGCGTCCTGCTGGTCACTAGGACGATGCAGAGAACAGAAAATCGCTAAATATAACAAAAAAGAAATATAAGCACCCACACTTCGCCCTAATTATAGAGTCGTCATTGAGTCCTATCGTAGCACGCGTGCTCAGTTTAAGCACGGTCAAACCAGTGCTGGGGAGTTCGGGTTCGGATTCGGTTGCAAACTAGTACAGGGCATTTCGGATTCCGGACGTCGTGCAGAAACAGTTTTGCCGGGCGCTGTGAGTGATTTTTTTTTTTTCGCTTGTGGCGTACTTACACTGGTTTGCAGGGATTCCCCGGGTCCAGATGAGTCGTATTATTCAATACAGTTTACGTTCTCTTGTTGATTTGGGGCGACCGGCGAGAGGAGCCAAGACGTAGAAGTAAAAAAAAATTGAACATACAGACGACAGCGTCTGACATGGGAAAATACGATTTCGCCGGGCTTCGCGTTTGAATTCACCGGCTCTATAGTGCGAATTCTAACTCGACGTATCAAATGGGAGCTTACGTTGGAGGTGTTGAACTCTTCCTTTTTTCGTGGTGCCGGTGAAGGTGAACTGAATTTAAATTGAACATACATACATACGTTATGACAGGATACGACATGGTCAATGGACGGTGATCAGGTCTCCGGGCTCGCCGCTGGAACCAGGCGAGTAGTAAAGCAATTTGAAGGTAGCTGGGCCGAAATTGCGAAGCCATTTGGACGCTATACTAGCTAGATTTGGCACCTGCAAAGCCTCATATCGAAAAGGCGGCTATGGAACCAAAAGATGTTCGGTCTCGAGCACGATCTGTCGTACTAAAGGAGTCATATCTGGACACGTACGTCGAGTCCAGCGGCTATAGAACAAATGTTCCAACTAGGCGGAGGTTAAACGGTGGGGAAATAAACGTTCGACCGTTTGCTGACCCGTTGATTGCTGATAACGGGGCAGGTCCATCAACTGCGGTGGCCGGCGGTGAGCGGAAGAGCGGGCTTCGAGAGCAGTGAACCAACAGTCCAACAAACTGAGCATCTCAATCATGAATGGGAGATGTGCGTTGGCTGATTGATTTCGAGGACTGGGTCATCTGATGAAGCAAGTAGAGCCAGTATTGGCTGGGTATTCCCCGAGACAGTATTGGCTGGATATTGCCCCCTGGTCCGAGAGAAAGGTGCATTGCACGCGAGAAAAAGAGAGGGCAAAAGAGTCGCCAGGACAACGAGAGTGATCATGAAATCGAGGAAGGAAATAGCAGCGTGACGTGACGGTCACACATCATCTCTGCACTCTGGTTTCGCTCATCGTTGGCTATGGCCCCTTCGCCGGCAGCAGCCACGACCTCGGTCCAAGTCGGTGCGTTATCCACTTATTTATTGAGAATAAAACACTTATATTTATTTTAGCACTGAGGATAAGACCACCCACATCCCAGGACTCATCCATCCCTGCCCGTTTCCAACGCCCCATAATCCATGCTACCTCTTCTACTTCCGTCTCTGTCGACCCTACTACTGGTTCTGCGGCGGGGGGAGCTGCCCCGGCAGCTTCAGCAGCTTCCGCGGCAGCAGCGAACAAGAAACAGGTCTTCTCCTTTGACAGAGTCCACGGACCGCCCACGACTCAGCATGAGATGTTCACCTCTAACGCCATGCCGCTCATTAGTCGCTTTGTCGAGGGCTTCAACTGTACTATACTCGCATACGGACAGACCAGCAGCGGCAAAACCCATACCATGACAGGCGTGGACCTCGACGCCGACCCCTCGGACCCAAATAATGGCATGGGCATCATCCCGCGGGCTGTTTCCACTATTTTCTCGACCGCCAAGCATCTTAGAGAAGAGCGCGCCGGTGCATGGACGTATACGATCAAGAGCTCTTTTATTGAAATATACAACGAGGACCTCATTGATTTGCTCGTAGACGACACCGGCGGGGCCCGCCGCGAGGTGCAAATTCGTGAAGACAAAGAGGGGCACATAATATGGGGCGGTCTGCGCGAGGTCGCCGTGAAAAACCCCAACGAGGTCATGACCCTCCTCCGCAAAGGGTCTTCCATCCGTCGCACGAACGAGACCGACATGAACGCCCAGTCCTCCCGTTCCCACGCCATATTCTCCCTCACTCTCACCCAAAAGAAGTTCGTCGGCTCGGGTCCGCCACCGCGGTCCTCCTCCCCTCTGCCTGCGAATGGCCGCTCCCCGTCTCGTCTTGCGCGGCCTGGGTCCGTGTACGGTGGCGGCCAAACCCGTGTCGCATCTCCCACCGGCACGCGCCCCGGCACGCCCTCCTTTGCCTCTGCCATGGGGCGTGGTGGGGGTCTTCGTCCGGGTAGTTCGCTCGGCGACAACCGTACAAGCTTGGACGACGAGGCCGGCGAGTGGGTTAGCATCGTGTCCAAGTTTCATTTCGTCGACTTGGCGGGGTCGGAGCGCGTTAGTCTTCTCTCTTTTTCCTTTTTATAACAACTAACATACCGCAGCTGAAACGCACCGCCGCCGCTGGCGAGCGCGTCAAAGAGGGCATCTCCATCAACTCGGGTCTCCTCGCCCTCGGGAACGTCATCTCCGCCCTCGGCGACCCCTCCCGCGCCAAAGCGCACATGTCGCACGTCCCGTACCGCGACTCCAAGCTCACGCGCCTGCTGCAAGACTCCCTCGGGGGCAATGCGCACACGCTCATGATTGCGTGCGTGAGCCCCGCAGAGTGGAACGCGGGCGAGACGGTGAACACGCTCAAGTATGCGAACCGTGCGCGGAACATTAAGAACAGCGCGGTGGTGAATGCGCGGGAGGAGGGGTGGGAGGATCTGGAGTGGTTGCAGGGCACGGTGAGGCGGTTGAGGGTGGAGTTAAAGGGTCTGAAAGAGGGGGGTGCGCTGCCTGCTAGTGGAGCAGCAGGCGGGGAGGAGAAGTTGGAGGGCGCGGGCAAAAAGGTGCTCGCGCAGATGACGGAGCTGCAGAACAACTACGAGGATCTCCGATCGCAGTTTGTCGAGCGTACCGAGGAGCTCACACGGCTTCGTCGAGAACTAGGCGAACGCACGCGCTCCGCCGGAGGCGCCAGCGGCGGGACGGGCAAGTACGAGGAGATTGTGGGGCCCGTGATTGAGGAGTACGAGAAGACGATCGCGGCGATGGAGGCGGAGCTGAATTTGAACCGCGTGGCCCTGAGGCATACGAATGAGATGGTGGAGGAGAAGGAGGATGAGCTGGCGGTGGTGCAGGAGCGGCATGCGGCGACGGAGCTGTATGTGGAGGAGTTGCGGGCGAGGGTCGCGAAGCTGACGGAGAGGGAGGCGAGTACCGAGGTGCGCGGTTTCTCTCTTCTAATAAATGAAATTTGGTCCGCGACTGACGTGGCGTACGCCTTCGTAGGCCTACGTACGCGACCTGGAGGAGAAGATGAAGACGTACGACGAGACGTCGATTACCTCGTCCGAGTCGATGACGGATCTGAAGCGCGAGGTCACCCGCTACCGCGACACGGAATCCCACTCTGCGAAGTACATCGCCGACCTCGAGGCGCGGCTCGCTCGCACGGACGAGTCGGTCATCGCGCTCCAGCAGACGGTCGAGAAGCTCGAGGCGGAGTGCGAGCGGCGCCGCGACGAGGTAACACTCCTCCAAGGACGGCTGGAGGCGCTCAGGGCGGACGGGGACAATTGGCGGAGTGATTTGGAGGAGAGGGAGAGGAAGGTGCGGGAGCTAGAGGAGAAAATGGAGGAATGGGAACGGAAGAAGGCCGAGGCCGGGGATGCGCGCGCGCGCTTGGGGACGGTTGTGGGGCATGTCGCGTCGGCGAGGAAGAGCTTACAGCTGGATCTCAATGGGGCTCTCAATGGGGCTGCGACGCCGCCATCCGACATCGAGACGCCGCTTGCGAGTGTTTCGGTGGTGCCGGATGCAGAGGACAAGCACCCCGACGCGCCCGACGCGGCACAGGCGCAGCTCGTGGCGCTGCAGCAGACGCATACGGCGACGCTTGCGGATCTCTCGAGTGTCTCGGCCAAATATCGCGACGCGCTGCGCGAGATCTCCGACCTCGTTGCGCAGATCCAGGAGGCGAAGCTCGCAGGCGTTGAGCCCAACCACACTAGGGCGGAGTCGCCGACGCCGGAGACGCCGATGGAGAGACCTGTTGTCGAGGTACCGCCGTTCCGGAGGCGGATGACGGGCGGGGGGCGGTCGCGAGAGAGCTCGAGCGGCGAGCCACAGTACAACTCAGCCGGGCGACGGCTTTTTTTCCGGCAAGCGGCCTCCGCCGAATCGCTCCATGGGAGGTATGTAGCTCGATTTATTTTCTTTCGCTTTTCTTTCGCTTTTCTTCCGGAAAAGGAGAAGTCTCCAACTTCGGAGACAGAACCGAGACTTTCTCGCTGTTCTGGTGTGATCCTTTTCATATACGTTCAATAGAGCTGACGATATTCCGTTAAACGGGCAAAGGTCGCTTTCACAATCGCAATCGCTATCACAGGAGCTCTCCTCGGTGCACTCGCGCAAAACTTCTTTTTCGACGAGTAGCAGCTCACCGTCCACCTCGCCGTACCTTGGCGCACATCCGCGTCCCAATTTGAGCATCTCGCTCCCCAACAGCGCGGCGTCGCCCGTGCATCCCAACGAGCGCTCGGTGCATAGTCTCGAGAAGGAGATCATGCGGCTGCAGGAGGTGTTGAAGGAAAGGGAGGCGGAGATTGCCGTGCTCGAGGGAGCGGTGAAGGAGAGCCAGGCGGCGCCCGTGTCGTCTGCTCCCGGGCCTACACTGAATGGTGTCGTTGGCGGCAAGCACACGGTGTCGTTCCCCCCACCAAAGGACCCGATTACACCGCCGACGACAGCGGGCGTCGATGAACATCCGAATCCGGTGCATTTGAGCCCGAAGACGATCAGCCAGTTTGATAATATTCGGAGGAGTATGAGCCATGAGCCACCCACCCAGAGCGTGACCACGGATTCGGAGAGCGAGTTGAACGGAGGGAGTGCGTTTTCGGACCAGGATGAAAGTTTGGAGAGGTTGAATGAGCTTATGCTGTGGGTTTTTTATTACTACTTGCAGTTGAGGGAGAAGGCTAATAACATTTTACAGGTCAATGGCACAGAAGGAGAGCAATCACCGCGAGATTGTCGAGGATCTTCAAGGCCAGCTGGCTCAGGTCCGTCGGCAACACGATGATCTGACAGCGCTTTCTCGGGACCAGGTTAGTGCTGGGACGAGCAGCTTGCATTCGTGTTCTTACTCGCTTCTTCCTTCCAGGCAACCAACATGTCAATGGAGATTGAGGCTCTTCAGCGCAAACACAGCGACGTCATCATCGAGCTCGAGGAGGCCAAGGATCGTGAGAACGCCCTCGTGGAGTCGCTTGAGCGGGCTATCGGCGACCACACTGTCGAGCTCGAGCAGCTGCAACTTCAGTTGGACGAAGCGCTGAAGGTGCATGAGGACGCCAAGGAGCACCACGAGAAGGAGCTGCAGCAGCGCGCGCTTGAGGCGAATGACACTATTTCGCAGGCCCAACAGCAGCACGAGAGTGCGCTTTCCAAGTTCGCGGCGGAGCATGCCGAGACGCTCAAGCAGAAGGAGGCGCAGGCGGCGGCGATACTGCAGACGACCGAGGAGCAGTACTACAACACGCTGACGAAGCTGCGGGCGGACCACGCTGCGGCGCTGGACACGCACACGAGCGAGGCAGCGGCGGCGCTCGAGCGGCTGCGTGAGGAGCACACGGTGGAGATGCGGATGGCGGAGATTGCGAGGGAAGGGAGCCTCACAGAGTCGCAGTCGTCGCAGGACCTGGCACTGCAGGAACTTCAAGACGCGCACGGAGCCGCTGTTGCCCGTAAGGAGGCTTCGTTCGCGGAGGAGCTCCAGAACCTCAAGACGGAGCACGCGCGGGCGCTAGAGACCAAGGATGGCGATTACGCCCTCGAGATGGACAAGCTGCGGTCTTCGCATGAGGGGCTGTTGGCGAAGCTCAAGGAGGAGTGGCGCGTCGAGAGCGAGCAGCTGAATACGGCGTTGGCGGCGCTCAAAGCGGAGGGGAGCTCTGCTGCGGTCAAGGCGCGCGCGGACTTGGACAATGCCATCCAGAGCCAGCAGGAGGCACAGGCGACTCTCTTGCGCGATATGGAGCAGGGGCACAGCGAGGAGCTGGCGAAGTTGAAGGCCGAGCATGACGCTACGCTCCAGGCTGCCCTTGCCAAGGCGGAGGAGGAGAGTGCGGCTCTTGTGCAGAATCACGTGCAGGAGACAATGCTCCTGAAGTCCCAGCACCAAGAGACTATCACCGAGGTGAACAGCTCTTTGGTCGGCCTTCATGCGCAACATCGCGAGGCATTGGAGGCTACCAAGGCTCGTCATGAAAAGTCTCTCGCGGAGCAGCGCGCTCGCCTCACTGCTACGCTTGACGATCTGAAACTCCAGCACTCCAAGGAGTTCGAGACGTTACACAAGGACCGTGACCTGCTCGCCCAGGAGTTGGAGTCACACAGGACCGCCGCAGACGAGTTCACCATAATCCGTGAGCAGACTCGGCAGGCACACGAGCAGGCCATCGGCGAGAAGACTACTCGTATCCTGGGTATGGAGCAGCAACTTTCGACTGTCGGTGCTGAGCGGGACGACTTCGAGGCTGAAGTTGCGCTACTCCGGGGTGAGCTTGACAAGACGCGCTCTGCTCATTCGACTGCTGGTGCTCAGCGGGACGGCTTCGAGGCTGAGGTCGCCAAGCTTCGGGCAGAGCTTAACCGGACACGCAGTGAACAGTCAAAGTTGATCCAGGAGGCCTCCAAACGGGAATCTCTGGTTGGAGAACTCGAGCGACACCGGTCCGTTTTGGCGGATATGCAGGAGAACTTACAACGTGTTAAGGACGAGAAAGACACCCTGCAGACAGAGAAGAACCGCTCCGATGCCCTTGTTCGCGAGCTCCAAGCCCAGGTCCTCGCTCGCAGTTCATCGCCGCCCAATGGACGACCTGGTCCCGATCGAAACCTGGCGTACACTCGGGCGACAGGTTTACCGGCCATGAAGCTACCCCCACCTACGCCTCCGCCATCAGTGCCTCCCCCACCGGCTCCTCGTGCGAATGGAGATGCATCTTTGAGCACATCGTCCCACGCGTCGTCGGCGCTCGCTTCATCGTCATCCCGGGACTCGCAACCCGATTCGCCTTCAACATCAGTCGGCGCTTCAGTGAACGGTTTCCCTGTAACCGACTCGAAGACTACTGCGCGCCTCGAGCAGCAGGCGAAGCAGCTTGACGAACAAGAGGCGATGATTAAAACCCTCAACAAGCAGTTGACGCACTGTGAAAGCGATCTCCAAACACATATGGACCTTGTGAGCACGCTCGAGACATCGCTCGGTGATTCGGAGAAGAATCGTAAGTTCTTTAGGCGATTTTTGAATCCTGATAACTGATTTTTTCTCTCCTCAGTCCGCAAAGCCCGCATGCATGCCACGGAGCTCGCACGAGAACGAGACACGCTAAATGTGAAGATCGAGTCTCTCCGGACCGAATTAGAGGAAACCAAACGCGAGGTTGTGACCGTTCGGAATTCCGTCGTCCAGGAGAAGCAGTCTCTCGAGCAACGGCTAGACGAGGAGCGAAAAGCGAAGGAACGCGCACGACAACAGCTCGACGTTCGAATGGACGAATTGCAAAAGCGCAAGTCAAAGTTTGCCTGTCTATAACGTCTCCTCTCTCTCTCCCTCCCACTCTCTTTTTTTATTGCATTCATCTCCCACATCATTCACGCTCCTTGCTCTCATGTCTTCCGCCCTTGGGGCGCACGCCACACTCATTCCAGTAACATTATTCTGTGCCGCTGGACACTGCCTTCCAGTATACATACTTTACTTGTTATTAGCTACAGTTCGCATTGCTTGGATACCCTTTACTACTACTATGACTCCCTGTATCTCTGTCTGTGTCTCAGGATTGGCTATCGCGCCGGAATACATCTATTGCCAGGATTACTCGAATCGTCCATATCCTACGGGGTTATCTTTTTTTAACCTGAACCACTACTATCGCTAACCCCAATGGTTGCAAGAATTGCTGCCCGCCAGTCGGGGCTCTTGCGTGGCGCATTAGCGCTTTGTCGGTCAGGGAGTGCGTCCCGGTTCATGAGCATGGCACCGCCGCCCCCCGGTCCACCAAAAACTCTGCCCTCCTTTTCGATGCAGGGAAAAGTGAGGACAGTCTCGATTCTCCATCGCAAGTTAATCTAGCGCAGGTATGTATGGTGACGGGTGCAGCGCGCGGTCTGGGTCTAGAATTCTGTCGTGCCTTCATCTCCTCGTGTGTTCTCTGCCCGCAGGCCGTGCCAAGTATTGATTCGCTCGCAGTGGATGCACATCGCTTGCGGTTCTTGATCTGAAAGACGAGGAGGCCAAAGCTGCCGCAGCAGAGCTCACGACTTTTGCTCAAACAAGTGCGCCAGTCACTTATCGTCTTTTTGTGCATGACACTAAGGAGACTCCATCAAGCCAACAGCGACGTGAACCCAGAGAAGGTGAACATCATTGGCGTGGAATGCGACGTTTCGTCGGAGCAAGCGGTGCAAAAGGCGTATGCCAAGATCATGGCTACGTACGGACGGATCGACTCTGTCGTCGCATCGGCTGGTCTGTGCGCCAATCGACTATACGCGCATTATTCTAATATCTTTCAGGTATCGTCGAAAACTACTCGGCCTTTGAGTACGCCACTTCGACACGGTTGCATCCCCGAGACTGATTCTGCGTTCCTTAGCTACCCATTCGACCGCATTAAAAAATTGTACGATATCAACGTTCATGGAGCTTTCTTCACGGCGCGGGAGGCCGCGCGCAACATGATCCCGCAGGGCGGAGGCTCTATCGTACTCGTCGCTAGCATGAGCGCCAACGTGCGTTTCCATGATTCATTCTCTCTTTTTTTTTTGTCCTCACACTTTGTGCAGATCGTCAACATCCCGCAGGTATGTTCAGTGCTGCGTCTGATACGTCGACTGACCTCAGCAGCCTCAAACACCATACAACGCCTCGAAAGCCGGTACGCGCCGTTGTCCATCCTGTTCAATGCATACTGACCGCTGTCGCAGCTGTAAAACACATGGCGTCCAGCCTCGCGGTGGAGTGGGCAAAGACGGGCGTCCGAGTGAACGTCCTCAGCCCGGGCTACATGTTGACGAAACTCACCCGGACGATCCTGGCGCATGACCCCGAGCTAAAGGTCAGTTCAGGCATTCTCTCTCGTGCACGCTCCTCAAGCTCAGTCGTGCCCTGTAGAAAACATGGGAGAATCTGACTCCAATGGGAAAGGTGGGCCTTGTTTTTTCGCTTGCGTCGCGTATTATAGCTCAACCCGTTCCTAGATGGGAGAGCCGGAAGACTTGGCGGTATGAAATCTTTTCGACCCTGTGCAACATAATTCTGATAATTGCCGACCTACAGGGCGCGATCGTCTTCCTCAGCAGCGACGCTTCTAGTTTTATGACGGGCTCAGAAATACGGGTCGACGGCGGTTATTGCGTTATCTGAAAGCACTTTGTCGTCTTTTTCCTACTTGGGTTTGCGCTGGCTTCGAGGGGACAGTATGTACTGTAGAGTGATGGAACTGCTGCTTGAAATCAGTTGAGGCTTTTTCGTCTCAGTCCGTCGCGTAGGAGGAAGATATCCGGTTAACTTGATTGTGATGCGGGTGGTCGCAGATGCATCGGCTAAGGCCTTGAGTGGACCCTGAGTGGACACTTAATCGGATCTTGGACGTGTGGGTCATCAGATCTAGATCAACTCGGAAAGTCCAATATTTTCCGAAAATTCGTGCCTGGTCATTTTTCCAGTCGATCAAAATTGTTACGATTCATCAATTACGGCATCAAAAGATGCGCTTTGACCGAGCACGTGAGCGCTAACGGAAAATAATCGAGCATAATATTAATAGCTGCAAATAATCCCTTTCTTCAAGTTCACCGACATAGAGAATTCCCTCCTCTCATGGATTTGGAGAATCCGTATGACAGACGCTGTTTGGGCTACTTACTGTATGAAGGATATGCGCGCAACAGCGATGAGTGGGAACCTCAGCTTTTCAGGGTGAGGATCTTCGAACGGCCAAGTCGCACCGAAACAAGGAGAAGTAAGACACTGGATCTGTGGCTTTCGTGTCATTGGCGACAGTAATCTTGTGGTTGGCTACGGTTTTCGTATAGCGGAAGAAACTCCGCTTCTGTTCTGTAGCGGAGACGGGCGGAAGTGTGGTCGGGGGTGTTTGTCCATGTAGGCTGGGAAATATGGGGCAGGTTTTATTGTAGGGACCCAGCCGCCGGATCATTTCCTGCGGTTTCTTCCTGGCCCTTCAAGTAGGCTGTGGATACGTATGCCGGCGGCACAGGCAGTTTTTGTGAACTTTTAGTCGGTCAAGACAGAAGCCATGTGGCCGTGACCAATTTCCAATAGCACTCTCGCGCTACTAAATTAAATTCCTAAACTTTGTCTACAAAGTTCTACTTCAGCATCTCCATTTCCGAGTCGGAGAGTGAAGGAAGCGGTGGGGGTGATTGTGCGCGGTGCATCGGACTCGAGTTAGACTCGGAACCAAATGGAAGACATGTACATAAGTTGGAAATCACTTGACAAGCGTCCAAGAACAACGGAGACTAAAACCTACAGAAATAATGGGGAATGAAAACCAGCCCTAGGGCCCGCGGAACTTCAGGTTGAGCTCTTCTAGGTCTGCTGGATTGGTTGAACCCTCGAAATCCACCCTGGTTGATCTCGACCTTTCTGCAGGTGCGGTGTCACTGCGATTCTCCTGGTCCCACTTTCAGGAACTTGAACGGAGTTATTCAGTTAACTTACTCGACCACTAAATTCCAGTGTTGTCGGCACCAACGAGATTACATCCTGTCCTGTCCCGCGAACATATTGGCGGATGTTGAGATTTGCCAACAATGTGTTGCAGTATCTGTTAAATGCGTAACCAGACTTCTCTTGTCACCTTTGGTGTCTCTTACAAGGCAGAGATCGGCATGTAAAGCCCGATGAAAACGAATGTTTCAGGATAAGCAATCATCTGGATGACGTGGATCTACTGTCAGCTGAAACAATAGTTAGGCCCCTCGCTCACGGTCATGGCACAGAACACCGCAAGCAAGGCTGTCCACAGCCCTGTGTTGACAGAGTACACTATAAGCCGTGTCACCATGCGCCGTGTCCTTTTTGTAATGGGTGTTAGCGAGGAAAGCAAAACAGGAGAGTAGCTGACTGGGTGAGTCCGTGAACTTTGGCTTGCCTCAGCAAGAAGGTCATAGACATGGCGATTATTATATCAACGGATGCAGCGGTAACGAGATATGTAATGCCCGTAGCCTGGAGGAAGATGAGAGCCATCATTGCTGTCGGTCGTGAAATACTTGCACGTTTGGTTCCAGCTAAGAGCGCCGCAGGAGTGACAGATTTTCTTAGGCTTTAAAGTCGGGTCAATATTTTGTCTTGACCCATCAAAATGTGAGCTTACGCCCATTGGAAGTACGCTGGCAAGCGAAATGATGTGAGAGGTTTCCGATTTGGTGACTGGTAAGAGGCTCACTGAAACCCGTAACTAGCAGATTGTTAGCACATTGCTGCAATGATAAAAAGTAATTCACCTGTCTCCATGATGATGCATGCTACCTGAAAAGCCATAGTAAGATCTATAAAGGGCCCTGACCCACAGCGTACCAGAAAGAGCGGAAGAATAGCTCTATCTCCACTTACTATGATTTTGAAAAGTTAGATGGCAGACAACAAAATATAAATGGAGGGTGACGAACATCTCCAAATCCTGTGCAAGAAGAACAACTGGATGGGCACCGAGATACCAATCTAAATATGGAGTGGGTGAGAGATACCAGCAGTGAGACACCACTTACAATAAAAAATCCCTGCAGCTATTGACCATATGAATGGACGGAAGTAAAATGCGATGAACAACCTTACAATGACCTCTCTGTACAGACCAGTCAGATGGCAACAATAAAGATTCTAGCATTACTTGTTAATCTGGAAAATAGGCGCCAAATCTCCAAAGTGGTGGACCAATGTTGAATACTCTGTATTTCTTTCAGTATGAGTGCAGTGACTCCCAGCATCGATCATACCCAGCGAGAGGATGAGAGCCTGATGCACCGTGTCCGCAAGCCTGGAAGTTCGCGGTAGATAAAGGAATCAGCGCCAAAGTCGCGTGTGATATACTGCGCAGCTAACCATGTCCAAGCAACCTAGGAATACATGAATTAAGGGAAACTCAAGTCTGAACTGAAACCAGACCACGAACCAGGATTTTCAAAAGGATGGGATCCTCGGCGTATCTTAAGGGATGGGGAGTAAGCGGTAGAGTCCAAGCCAATTGATCATTATAAACGCTTACACATTAAAGTACATAAATCTAAGTGGGAATTGATCATGAAGTAAGCGGAATTTACAGTCAAACAAATGTTCCATACGTTTGGAGACAATGCACCCCCCATAATGCAGTCGCCGCGTAGGAGGAGACGAGCTCAGCACCGTACGTCTGATCCAGAAGGTGGGGGGTAACTGTGTAGACATTGAAGGGGGACGAGGAGGCAAAAAGCCCGTCGAAGTGAGTGACATATTTAAACGAGATATTAAGTAAAAAAGGGCCGTAGGGCCAGAATCAGAGTGCGGGATTCGATCAGAACATGGGGTTTTGAAACAGACCCTCAAAGAAGTTCACAACGGATATCAATATCTGGACCCACTGGTCAATTTGTTTATGGTGTTCCGCGGCAGTAGCGGAGCCCGCAATTGTGTGTGAAGACTTGGAAGTAAAAAAGGGCCGTAGGGCCAGAATCAGAGTGCGGGATTCGATCAGAACATGGGGTTTTGAAACAGACCCTCAAAGAAGTTCACAACGGATATCAATCTCTGGACCCACTGGTCAATTTGTTTATGGTGTTCCTGCGATAGATGCGGCAGTAGTGGAGCCCACAATCGTGCGTGAAGACTTGGCGAAGACGACAGAAAAGCCTGAGATCGAACACGCAGGCATACCCACCTCGGAGGTATCCGTACCTATATGCCAGGCACGTAGATGAACTTGAATATCACATTGTTAAATTGTTAAATCAACGGGTTTGGGAGTTCCGGGGGTTTCGAATGTCCGTTGACCCTCAAATAGCTTGTCAATGAGAGCGGAATCCAGGATAGGCATAGGTTAGGATTGGCGACACAGAGTACCGAATTGCTATCATAGCCCACAGCATGCAAGAGATAGAAAGATCCGCGAGTGTGAGAGAGATGCTATGAGTTAATTTGGAGTTAATTCAGAAGACACACAAAATCGAGGTGGTAAATGGTCAACGTGATATATTCAAATTCAACTCCGCCTGGATGCCGGAGTGGCTGCCGAGCCACTTTTCGCTCAGACACAATCATCCTAGTAGCCTGCCTCCGCCAGTGCGCGAGGACAGCCAATATTAATTCGCCGTTGGCTAAACCATTCCCCCGCCTTCGTCCGCCCCTTACTAGCCAAATGGCTCCGCCACTGGCAGTGCTCTGTGGGGACCGCTGCGACAAAGAAGAGAGTGCACAACTCTAATGGTGCCATGCCGTAATGACACCTTCTTCCTAACCTCTCCCGATGGATTTTTGTCAACCGTGGGAACGTCTGATCGGATGTTTGGCATCGCTGATCATTCTTCTTTCTTAAAATATTGCCTGGCGGTTCCGCGGAGTCCACATAAGCACCCACACACATTCGTATCGTAGACCCTCCTGTATCTCACCTTTGGTCCATTCACAATGCCTTTCAGGTTTCGTCATCAGCCTCAGAAGACACTTTACCTCCTTTTCAGCGTCATTTACCTCCTTCTCCGGGTGCCGGTGTGGGTCGTTCGCAATTTAGTCCCGTCTTGGCGTCCCAGACCGAAGTGGAGCCTCGGCCGCTCTGTCTTTGTCGAAGTGGTCAATGCTGCCACCGCTATAATGGTTGAGACCTCACTCCCCAGTCCTGAGCCCCTGGAGAAGTTGGCAACTTCCGCCGATAAAACTGGCTTTGTATGGGTCGAACCAGCCCCACATCTCGTTCTCGGAGATGTCCAGCGATTCGCCGAGTTGAATGAGGTGTCTCCCGCGCGGGTCGGTGGCTTTTGGTATGGACCAAGAGGTCCCAACAATTCTGTTGGGCAAAAGGCGTTGCCCGGAGAGAAGGTCTTGTATCATATGCATGGTAAGCGTATAATGACTTGACCAAGCTTTTGCTCACGACCATTAGGTGGCGGATTTGTGGCAAGTCTTTCAAACTACCTGCTGTTTCTCAGGCGATAATTATCCTTCTTATTCCAGATGGGAAGCGCTAGTCCTTCCTTCTCCCCTTCTGCGTCCATTTTCAAAGGAGTTCTCGAACACTTGCCCCAGATTTCGCGTGTTTTTGCCGTGGAGTACCGTCTTGCTACCGGACCTCCATTGAAGGTTACGAATCCCTTCCCAGCCGCTCTCATCGACGTCATCGCCGGTTACCGTTATCTCGTCGACGAAGTCGGAGTTGAGCCTGCCAACATCATTATTGGCGGCGATTCTGCCGGCGGAATTTTGGCGTACCAGCTAGTGCGCTTTTTGACAACCACCGATTCCTCTGTGCTACCCAACGCGGGAGCACTCCTGTTACTCTCGCCGTCTGCGGATTCAGCTCTAAGGCCAAATCCAGGCTCCATGCTCGCCAACACACGCTCCGATTATGTGCGCTCCTGGTTCGATGCTGCGTACGGAGTGACCTCGCTCCTAGGTTCGCTTCCCGCCAGCGAACTGGACAAACCGTGGTTATCCCCGGGTTCCACCATGTTCAGCGACGCGGATATCAGCGGCATGTTCCAGGCTTTTCCCCCCACGTTTATCTTAGCGGGGGAAGCGGAAATGTCGCGGGACTGCATGCGTGTCCTCAGAGACAGGATGCAGAGCGATATGGGCACCAAAAATGTCACTTACGTCGAGACCGCAAACGCTCCTCACGATTTCCTCAGTATGAGCATTTTGGAACCAGAGCGGACGGAGGCTCTGCGAGAGATTGCGAAGTGGGCGAAGGCATTGTTCTAGGGCAATCTTTGTGTTCAATCGCCATTCCTTTCCTGAGCCTGATCGTCAAGTAGATTTCTTACGCGGAAATATAGTCATGGTTGTAAACTGTATGATTTGGGACCCCGGACCCGAAGAATCCGATCAGTGCGATCTCTACTTCGAAGCACTTGGTCCAAACTTGGTCATGCCGCCTCAAACTTCTTCGAATGGATCGTGGAGATCTTGCGGCCCTGGACGGTCGCACGCGGCACGGCAATGCTTCTTCTGATTTGGAGCAGAACGGGATTCATGGTCCAACAAATGATGACTTTCAAGTTTCTGGCCACAGCCTGCCGGCGATTCGATGCACCAGTCCGTCGGTTACTTGGCCCTACGAAACTCGAAGCTGTGAGATCAACAGTTATTTAGGAGACATGGAGATTGGAATCTGCAGCACCCACCTCTAGTTTACCCTTGCGCTGCTGTCAGTTTAGTTTCTTTCTTACTGGCCGCAACTGATATGATCTTCTGCACAGAAAATTTAACCGATGGTTTCCGATTTTTTTTCCAGCGGTTTCGCTACAGACGCAACGTGGAGAGCAGCCATCCTCAATGCTGGGATAGCGGGGTTGTTCAATCCTGGCGAAATTGAAGATGTGCACGTCGCCACGCCTGTCCAGAGCCATTTACTCCGTGGCGCATTCAATTTCTTCCCATCTGCCGCCACATATACCCTCAGTCTACCCTCAGGATCCGACATCGATTGTTTCCTTGCTGCCTGGGAACATCTGCTCACCCTGAATCCCATTCTTCGCACCGGATTCATCCCCCTGTCTCCCACCTCGGATCCTTTGTGCATTGTGTTTAAATCGGGCCTAGGTCAGCCCGTTTGGTGCACTCGGACGGAGGTAGTTGGTCCGACTGTAGAATCCAATCCACAGCAATTCTCCGGGAAACCCCCTCACAACGTCACCATTTCTGGTAGCTTGGAAGCCGGATATCACGTAAAAATCAGTATCCATTATTCACTGCTCGCAGATTCGGGCTTGAAGCCCGTCTTGACATCCCTTCACCGACTCTACCATCAGCACGTTTCCGGGATGCACAACCCTCACGTTCCTTGTGTTGCAGAGTTCTCTTCAGCAACCAAGGATGTATCCGACGACAGCCTCCCGGATATCTTACGGCTGGTTCAACATGAAGGCCTTTCGGAAACTTTTTGGCGAGCTGATGCGACTCATGGCGAGTCGCAACAAACTCGAGGGTATGAAACCATCTCCCGCCACTATCCTTGCTCCGCGCCGATTCATCTCCCCCATTTCGTGATCCAAATGGCCATCGCCATTGTCCTTGCTATTCACTTGCCTCCCAAACCTCGAGGACTGTTCATTTGCGAAGTCGAGGCCCCTGTCGCTCGACTTATACGGTTCGAGTCTGATTCGATTACGCCTCTGCGCGAGCTTATTGAACGCGGGCAAAATCAATCCGGGCCCGTGGCAACGCAACAGCTGATCGAAGAAATCAGTGAATATGGATGGGAAGCTATCCAGGTGTTCCTCAACATCCACACGTCTTACTCGTGGCCCCAAGCCCATGAAATTCCAGGGTGGCGATTGGAGGTGATTTTTTTCTGCTCCCATTTTCCGGTGATGTGTTGACATCTCTTCTCAGGACCTACATCTGGCATATGGAAACCCTCTTAATATCGACATCCTGCCGGCTGAACACAACGCTACGGAAATTCGTATTTCGTTTGACACTTCTGTTCATCGAATGGAAGACGCAAACATACTCGCGGACCATCTTGTCTGCATTCTGCACTCCCTCCTAGCGATTCACCAGAACCCTATCCTTGCCGACACTCTAACCGCCCACGATCTTATAAAGGAATTGGGAGATGCTGATGCAAGTCGAACGCTGGAATTTGGACGACGCCAACAATTTCCAAAGGACTCTTTGACGCCCACGCTTGTTCATGAGCTTTTCGAAGCATGCGTTCGCGAAAATCCATCTTCAACTGCACTTGAATTCGAGGGCCAGCGTACCTTAACTTACGCAGAGCTCGACCTTTGTTCTTCTGCCTTGGCGGTGGACCTGCACAACAAATACAGCGTGGAGCCTAACGTCATGGTGCCCATCCTTTTTGAACCATCTTTCGAGATGATTATCGCTATCTTGGCGATAATGAAAGCGGGCGGTGCATACGTTCCATTCGGATCAGATCTTCCGATGGACGCCTTGAGAGATAGGATGAGGCTTATTGGCGGGAAAATATTTATTTGTGGGGAAGACCAGGAAGCGCGGGCGAAAGAAGCCATGGCTGCACATCCGAAAGTGGTGGTACTCCCTTATTCATGGTCTAAGAGTGGGTCCCTGATCCGGACTTTGGAGCGTCGACTGTCTTCCCCCCTTCCAAATCCGACACAACTCGCTTACGTTTTGTTCACGTCCGGGACGACTGGTTTGCCGAACGCTGTCGGTGTCGAACACAGAAATCTTTCCGCCTTTCTTTCATCTTCTTTGGGCATGGAAATGGCAGGTACAGAGAAGAGGAAACTCCTCCTTTCTGCGTACACCTTCGATATCTCCGCCGGAGATATCTTCTCCACCCTTACTTCCGGCGGAGTCCTTGCTCTGGTACGACGTGAAAAAATGCTCTCTCACTTACCACACTGGGTGGAAGTTACCAGAACAACTCACCTCTCTGTAACCCCATCTATCGCTCGCCTCCTCCCGACGACTGGCCTGCCAACCCTGTCCCACATTATTTTTGGAGGCGAAATTGTTCCTCCGGATTTGGCTGAACGCCTCAGCCAGAATCGGACAGTCATAAATTCTATGGGTCCTACGGAAGCCACAATCTACGCGACTTTTTACATTGTGCCGAAATTCTTTGGGGCCACGAATTTCCACCGCAGAGTTCCTATAGGGTATCCGCTCGAGACGACCATCCTGTATGTTCTTCGCCCTGGCACCATGGAGCTCGCTGCCCAATCTGAAATCGGCGAAATTTGTATCGGTGGCCCCCAAGTTGCACGGGGGTATATCACCAATCCACAGCTGTCCAAGACTAAATTTGTTCCCGATATCTTCGAGGGAACAGGACACATTTTCCGAGCTGGAGATTGGGGCCGTTGGAATTATCTTGGTCAGCTCGAAATTCTCGGTCGGATGGATGGCCAGTTAAAATATCATGGCATAAGAATCGAAACAGAGGAGATTGAGCATGTCGTGAGGAGCACCACAGATGTAGACCAGTTCTATTCTGCCGTGCTGGAGGTTGACGGGGATCAGAAGCTCGTCGGTGTCTTCACTCCCCCGACGCATACGACTGGTGGGTTTCATGTCGTCGAAGTTCCTGTATCGCTCATTCCATTGCCCACAGGCGTTAGCGCGGCATACTCATACTCTGTCCTCGAAACCCCAGAAGCAATGGATAGAGTTACGGCCGCTATCCAAGCATGTGAAGCACACTTTCCTCCCAACGCTCGACCCTCCAATTGGTTTTGTTTCGACAGTCTTCCCAAGACAGCGCATGGCAAACTCGATGGCAAAGCGCTAAATGGCCTAATTCACGGTCACCTAAGCCGGGCGAGAAAGGTCATAGCTATTCATCGGGTCCAGCGCCCCCCGACGGAGGATGAAGACCTTGTCCGTAAAGCGATTTCGGATGTTCTCACTTTACCTCGAGAATCTATCGATCTCGATGCCAGCTTCATTGAATTGGGAGGGACTTCGATGCAGGCCATGCGAGTAACTGCGTCTCTTCAAGCCCTCGGCTTAAGTGCCAGCGTTGTGGATATCCTCGACAACGAAAAAACGATCACTCTCCTCGCCCAGCTTCCACGCTTTGAGCTCGATCTAGAGTCGTCTGTTGCACGAAGTGCTGGCGGAAATCAGTCCTGGCAGTCATACTCGCTCTTCTCGTTAGCGCCAGAGCAGTGGGAAGAGGAAGTCGCCGCTGCTGGGTTTACGGTCGAAGATATCGAAGATATTTATCCCTGCACCTCCCTCGCTAAATACTGGCTCGAGCTCGCACTCCAAAACGACGGAAGAGCACTCATCTGCCAGTTCAACCACCATTTGGGGAGGGATATCGATCCTGAACGCTTTACCTGGTGCTGGGAACAGCTTCTCATCAATGAACCCACTCTGCGCACGGTATTCCTAAAGCTTCCGACGGACAAGGGCCATGAGGTAAATTGTTTATTCTCCCACTAGCAGTATAGACATAAATTGATGAGATCCTTTAGAACGGCATTTGGTCTGTTGTCCTTAGATCCACCGCTCCCGCACGATGGAAGAGCCTCGAGATGTTGACAGTAGCAAACGGTGAAGAGCTGCAAAAACTACTATATGGCACACTCTTCGCCGAGCATCGGCTCCAGCTTGGACAAGTACCTATTCGGGCGTGGCTCATTCTGAATACCAGCGACGAGACATGGACGTTTGGAATCTCGCGCCATCATGCCCTTCACGATGCGCGTACTTTCGACCTTCAACACGACGCATTCAGTTCGCTCTACGCCAACGGCGAGTCCGCGCTTCCTGCCCTCCGTGGCAGCCGGTCGGCGGCAAATTCGTACGGCGCCTACATAGCCTCTGTATTAAAGGACACACGCACACCCCAAGCCACCACCTTCTGGACCGATTATCTACAGGGTGCACGGCCGCCGATGTGGCCGGCGACGGAGGCAGTCCCGCCCACGTTCTGCAAGGACATGGGCACATATGCGTTCCACATTGGACAGTGGCAGGGAAGCATCGGCGACGTCGCGAAGCGCGCCGGGGTGACCTCGGGCGCGCTGATCCGCGGCGCATACGCGATCGCAACGGCCGAGGGCGAGGGCGTGAGCGATGCGCTGGTGTTCGAGGTCGCGGACGGAAGCGAGGGGCCGGGCTTCACGGTGCCGCCGTGGGGGTTTTGCTCGCACGTCAAGCCCACCCGCGTGCGGGTGCCCCTTGGGCACGTAGAGGATGAAGGATTCATGCAAATCATGCGTGATGCGAACCGGAGCCATGTTGCGACGTTGCCCTATCTAGGGGCGGCTTGGGAGATGACACAGAAGGTCCTGGAGGTCAATCTTGCGACATCGATCGTGAATATCCTGGACCTCAGCAGAGGGGATTTCCGGAAGGACATGAAAACGGAGCCAGGGCCGTCGGCAGTCTCGTCCAACTCTTCAGCCTCGCCTACCTCTTCCGGGGAGTCTGTCCGACCGATATTTGCAAAAACACTGGTCTCCGAGTCGGTCGTGGGCATCTACGTGCCCGTTTATGTCGAAGTGCATATATTGAAGGACAAAGTGACGTACGCTTGCCCCTACGATCCGAGCATGGTTCAGAGAGAGAATATGGAACGATTTGTGTCGAGGCAGGTTGAGGTGTTGGAGATGGTAAATCGGAAGCTCGCTTGATACATTGCTACAGCTTGAATATATGTATATCGGTCGGAGTCGTCTCATGAGGTGAGTATTGAACGAGCTCATGCCTGGAAGTAAGAGGGTTGTTTTGAAGCCAAGTTGTCGACACTGGACAGCACCACTGGACGCATGGGTCATCAGATCTAGATCAACTCGGAAAGTCCACTATTTTCCGAAAATTCGTGCCTGGTCATTTTTCCCAGTCGATCAAATTGTTACGATTCATCAATTACGGCACCAAAAGATGCGCTTTGACCGAGCACGTGAGCGCTACCGGAAAATAATCGAGCATAATAGCTGCAAATAATCCCTTTCTTCAAGTTCACCGACATAGAGAATTCCCTCCTCTCATGGATTTGGAGAATCCGTATGACGCTGTTTGGGGTGCCTATGAAAGATACAGCGATGAGGACAAGCCTCAGTTTTTCAGGGTGAGACTCTTCGAACGTCTGTGTTCGAAACTTTATTGACTTCAAGAAGAGAGACAACTTGGAAACGAGGGATCCGGATCCAATTTTCGTTCCTTTTATCACATCCAACGATGTGCCAAAGACGGCTTTAGTGGCTGTTATCAACGACATTCTGCAAACTCAGAATGCCATCCTGTCCAGATTGAAAACCGAAATCTCCGAGGTTCACGCCGCAGTGCGAGCGGTGCAAGCCAAGCGGAACGCCCTTGTTGAAGAGGAATACATGCTACTTGCCGAAATGAAGCAGTTTAGGGCCATTATTTCGCCAATTCGCCGCTTGCCACCCGAGATCATCGGGGAGATATTCCGATATTTTGCTCCGGCGTTGAGCAGTCATCATCAGTTCCACTCCGAAAGTGATTATAAAAGTTCATGGTTGATGAAAATGAGAGCGGAAATCCCGTGGCATTTGGGCCAGGTTTGTCGCTACTGGAGAAATGTTGCTTTTTCGATGCGCTCTTTGTGGTCCGTATTGGATCTGCGGCCCCTCGGGTGGGAGTGGGATACCCCCCGGTTCGATCCCTACGCCTATTATCATGAATCTGACGATGAATCGATTCTTGATGCCACGGAGGAGGAAGACGAAGAACAAAAAGCATTGTGGACATGGAAGAGTAGGATCGATATCGTCATGCAGAGATCTTTTTCTCTTCAACGTATGCTTGGCTTGGTCGAAAATGGTCTCCGCCGGTCAGGTCAAGCCCCCATTTCGGCTCGGATTGTTTACCGCAACTCTCATCGCACCAAGCTCTTGCTCAACGCTCTCCTCGCTTGTTCGCATCGTCTGGACCATCTCATCTTCGTCGATTTTCCGCAGGCCCTGTTGGACCAATATTCTGCGCTGTACGAGCATTTGAGCAGGCTTGCGCTAATCTCCACAAGGTGGACACAGAGCGGCGTCTTTCAGTGTCCCCCACGTCTCACAGATCTCACTCTAAATCGTATAGCCATCACTCCAACAACTCGCACCTGCATTCCTTGGGAACAACTCACCAAATATTGTGAAACTGACTGCGAATGGAAAGACGACTCAGAATGGGACTATGATCACCGCAATCGATGGGAATCATATCGCCAACTCTCTAATGTGGTTGATTTGTGCGTGCAATTCCCTGACCCATATTTCAAAGGCCCAGAGGATCCTGTCCTCATTCCCAAATTGCGGCATGCCCGGTTCCGTTATCGAGGAGGGCAAAGCATCTGCAAATATTTTGATATGCCCGTTCTCCAAAGTCTTAGCTATGATCAGAGCGACTACTTCCCGATTATCGAACTGCCAGGTTCACTACCCCAACTGAAAATCCTGCGAGTTCGTGTTACCGGGGGTGACGAGACAGGGACCACGTTCAATTTCAGAGAAATGTTGGAGGGATATCCCGAACTCACCGAAATCTTCATCGACATGCCGTACTTCAACACCCAGGAGCTCATAACGAGTCTCATTCCGTCCGAAGGTCACCTGCCTATAGGCACGAAATTAGAGGTGTTTCGGCTTGGAAGAGCCACACTCGATGAACACGACTACGATAATATCCGGAAAATGATCGAGTTTCGCTTTCGGTCGGATTCCAAAACTGTCTCACGGATGCGTGAGTTTACTCTGTACGACCCCCAAACGGCGGATTGGTTACGTCAAGAAATGGAGGAAGCGTCGAGGGCGTACATGGACGAAGGTTTGGCTATCTCTGTCGAGTCCAAAGGGGGAGAGGAAGAGGAAGAATTGTGCGACTGTGGTGGACCAGCTTGAGCTCCGCAGGACCTAGATATCGCGGTTTACTTTAAAAGTTTTAGCAGACTAGAAAACAGCGAATGCACAAATACGGCGGCCCTACTAGTTCCATCCTGAAGCCGAACTGTATTACAGTAGCTGCGGAGTCGGAAGATTGAAAAGGCGAACGGAGGAGAAGAAGAATATATATATTAGGAGAAACAAGTTCTTCTTCACTTCAGTAGAATCCTGTACATTCAGAAAATAATCCTTTGAGACACTTCGTCGACATCTAGCCCACATCCCTGAAGCCCGTCTTGAAATCAAAAGTGAGGCCGACGACCCGAAACATGTGGATCCTTGTACGCGCGATTTCGGTTGTGAGACCCACCTCGTCGCTGAACTTCTTGTTGTTAAGTTTTAAGAGCTTTTGCAACTCCGGTCAGTGGCGCGCGCCGCGCGCTCAAGGTGTCCGACACGCTGGGCGTCGCTGCCAACGAGGTAGCAGACCGCGTCGTCGAGGGACCCCAGTTGCGCTATGATGATACAGAGCATTTTTGCCGTAATCTTTGGTGTGGGTGTCGGCGAGGGAGGTCTGTAAGAGGCCGAGCTGGTTGGCCTTCGGTATGATCATTGAGTCCACAGCGAAGCTTGGCAGCAGTGGCCAGAGGTACAGAGGACGCTGTGTTGTGGAGACACCTTTGGGAACGACTCGGAAGAGGTCGGCCTTGCCGAGGAGCTCGAGGGTCAGCCACCTTACCACCGCCGAAGACGTTTGGAAGTTGGATGGTGCGTGAGAAGGGAGCGGTGCATCAGCCCTTCGACGAGCTTGCCGTTGTAAAGTACTGTAACTGGTCGATCCGATTCTCTGCGAGCTCAAAAGTCTTTGTAGCCACCTCGGGAGTCAGGAATTCGACGAAGAAGTCTTGACGCGCCAGGCGACGTCCACCATTGTCTTTGACGATGGCCGGCGCGACGAGGAAGACGCGATGGACAGGCTGGGTGCCTTGGCTGCCTGGTCTTCAACATAATGAAACCCAGGGAGGGTTGCCGCTTGGCCATGGAGGACATGTGAAAGGACTTTTATTTAAATCGGAGACTACACTACTTACTACATACTTACATTTCAGTTACTATTCGCTACAGAGAGCACCGGTCGGTGCTTATTAACATGAGGGACGTGCCCTTGTTATCATGATCCTTCGATTCACGACAACGAAGGGTCCAAAGATTGGAAGAACGGGTCTTGGACTCGGCTGTCTTCAAAAAGTCCCGAGAAGAAAGTATCCAGATCATTATCCGGAATATATTGAACGGAGTGCGGGATCGTTGGGTCTTGCAACTCGGATGCGACTGAGGTCGACGAGGACGGGTAAGACGCGTCGTCCATGGCAGGTATCGGCAGTCCGGGCGGCGAAAGAAACGTAGTGAAGGCGGGTAGGTCATTTTGGATTGACGTGACTGGCGGCTCTTCGATGTTCTGTCCCGCATTATACAACGACGGCAGCGAAACAGTGGATTCATGAGGAACCGTTTCAAGTGGCATCTGTCCCGCACCGAACTGCGCGCCAGGCTCGACCCGCACTCGGTATCTGCTTCTCAAGACATCTCGGGCGTCGTCAAAGTCCATGATACGCAGGACGCAGCGTGCACCCGTGCGTGTGTCAAACATCTCGTTTCCATAAAAGTTTGGCCCCTCCCTCTGCCTACGGGCTTCCAAGTCGGTGCCGCGGTACAGGCTGATGACCAGCTTGACGCCCTTGGGGAGCGGCTTCGGGAGAGGCTGGTTGTTTCTGCCATACAGCAAACGGTCGACGCGAATGAACGCCAGGTGATTGCGTACACGCTGCGCGCTGACCGGAGGCGTGTACATCATGCTTTCGCTAACGCTGGGAATGCTGCCGGTGGGGACCTGGGCTAGGGCAACAGGAAAACTCGCAGGTTGTGTCGCCTGCAGCTGCGGGGCAGGTTGAGGAGGAGGAATGAGCTGCGGAGGGGCCGGCGACGGCTTCACGGTACGAGGAATTGGCGTATTTCTGAGAGAAGGAACTATAGAGAACGTGGTTATGGGTATATGTGGATACCGTTCTTTGAACTTGACTGATTTCGCGCGTTTCTTCGGTGGGGGGTCTGCTGCAGCTGCCTCAACTTTTCTCTTCCTGATGATCACGACATGTGAGACAAGAAATAGAGGATGGAGCTGATTATGTGCGTACTGTTTTCCCTTCCGCCCCGGCGGGACAACCGGAGAAGTGGACATCGAGGGTGCTGCAGTTGGACTAGCATGAATGGCGCGATTTTCGTGCTGCTCATGAACATCTTGTGGCGGAAGCATACTTGGCTGCGACGCCGGATAGTGTGGCAAATTCGCGGGAAGGAGAGGCGCGAACGCCGTGTTTCCCCACCACACGGCCGATGGATCTATATTTTGAGGGAGTGTGTAGGACGCGGGGTATGGGGCGTCTTGTGGCATATATTGCGCAAAGAGTGTGGCTGGCTGCTCAGGAGTGAATGAGCCGCACGGAGCAATGACAGTGTTTTGTGCGTGCACGGTGGCATCGTACTGCAATGTTGGGTCGGGAAAGGGAAGGCGCCGTCGGGTAGGTGGGGTGGGAGAACACGGGTAGTGGCTGCTCCCTGTAAGTCGTGGTGTTCGTATAGTCGTCTAGGAAGAATGGGTCCTGCCATTCCGGATCGCAAGTAGTTTGGCAGGGTGCAGAGCCAAAGCCGTCAAAGCCCGACCCCATTGAGTCGGGCCCCGCTTGGGCGTACTCACAAGGGAAGGCCATTGTCAGTGTCAAACTGGCGTGGAGAGAGGGGACGCTATTAAAGCGAGGAGGAACGAGAGGAGTGGGGAAATGTATGTATGCAGAACGGAGAGGATGATTTTATGATATTAGTTGGGGACGTGAATAGAAGACGGTAGAAGAAAAGAATCGTGAGTGGCACTGGAACCGTGATGGTTGAAGTGAGAGAGAGGCAAAAAATCAAGAGCAAGGAACCAAATAAATCAAACGCGACAACAACGCGAAACCCAGTGATCGCGCTTTGGTGAGATGATCTCAAAACGATAATCCATTGTGAGGGCCGAGGCTGGCCCTATTCGAATCCAATATACCCTGACTCCAAAAAGAAAGCTTCAGAAATGGGTATCGCTTTATTTGACGGCCTACAGCTGTATCTCAAAGCGAAGGTAAGACTCAATGTTCTTGAATTAATTAATGGACTGACATACTAATACTGCCAACAGCAACGCCGCCGCAATGTTTAGTTCAACTGGATACACATTAGAAAATTAGGCAGGCGACGACCTCAGTCAGAAGAAGGACTTTACTTCAAGATAGCAAATTCCACATTCTACGCTCATATTTCAATGCAGCACAAGCCTTCCACTGACTGGTACGCTTCTCACATACTCAAGGATCCATGACTCTGTCGAAAGGGGTTTCGTTTGACAGCGTCCTGCATGGAAAAAAAAATCAATCTACTGTACACATTTTCCTCCATGAAAGGTGACACAAACCTTTAATTTCGGGACATCTTCAATCTGCCAGGAAGACTCAATGTCTACGCCTAGTTTGTTTTGCCTGAAGTTTCCTTTAAGTTTGTTGAGAAAAGGCTGATGTGAATTTGAGTTGGCTCGTTGGACCGTGACGACATTCATTTCGAGATCCAGACGACGACAGGAAGAATTGGAGATGACTCAGGCATGCAAACCAGTCTCCAGGCGGTCATACACGACTCACAGAGAAGATTTGCCTAGTACCTCCTAGTACTGTACCTTCTTCTGTTAGAGACTGAGAGACTCCGAGTCGGCACTTGTAGGATAAAAGCGTGTGCTCATGAGGTTGAGTATCGGAATTAGAGTCTCTTCGGTGTCGAGCATGTAGCAGAACAACAACCAAACTTTCAGGCGACTTGGACTTGACTGGATCTTCGCAAAACGGCAACCGGCTACCAACCGGCTACTAGACTGATGCGCTACACTGTCACACGGAATCTCCGTCCACGCAAACGCAAATCTTGGCCGTACCACTTCACAGATGAGATAGAGACAAGATGATTGAAATTGGAAGATATGATACAATGAGGCGGTACTATCTATACATCGGATATACATGATCTAGGATCTAGGAGCAGTCAGAACTTGAAAAACCCAAGAAAGCTTCCGGACTATAAAAGTATACAGCACTATTCTCAGTCGTCGTCCTCGTCGTCCCTCCCGCCGGGCCTGAACAGTGCCAACAGGTCCTCCATCCCGAGCTTCATGTTCTTGATCTTGTCCCCGCTGAGCGCGGCCCGTGCCAGCTCGCGCTTCTTGTCCTGGAGCTACACCGAAATCAACAACACGCCTGGGCCAGCACAGCAGTAAACTTACCGCCAATATGCGGTCCTCTACGGTGTTGTCGATCTTCAGCTTGAAAATATTCACCGGGCGGGTCTGGCCAACGCGGTGCGAGCGGTCGAACGCTTGGTCCTGACAGCCAACGAATAAGCAAGGCAAAGATAAGTGATCGAAGAAGCCTCACCTCAAGCGCCGGATTCCACCACAAATCGACAAGGATTACGTTGTTGCACGCCGTCAGATTGAGACCTTGTAGTCTAAAGTTAGAAAAATAAGTGGAAGCGGGTGATTGACGAACCGGTGCTCCCAGCCTTGAACGAAATCAGAATGACCTTGGTGTGCGTGCTGCTCTTGATCTTGGTCAAGGCCGCCTCGCGGTCAACTGGTTTCATGGAACCGTCATCTGCGCTTGCGGTCAGTATTAATTCCGGAAACACAGATGCAGAACCTACATCGAACGTAGCGCACCCCCTCTTCCCGCAAAAATGGCTCAATGAGGTCAAGCATGGTAGTGAACTGGGAGAAGATGATGGTCTTCTCCTCCCCGTCCGAGCGGTCCTCGATCTCGCGCAAGAGCTTCAAGATCATCCGGATCTTGGCGGAAGAATTGTGATCCTCGTCCTCCATTTTGGCTTGGATTGCGAGCGGGGCGCAGTCGATACAGTACGCCTCGCCCGCAGCCATGTTACGCGAGTCCATCCTATATATCATCAGTACTTGTAGAACGATCCAATACCGAAGAAACATACTCTTGCATACAAACTTGGCATTTGCGGGTGGCGACGTTCATCGCTCCGAAGGCAGCAGCGAGGTCATCCCCATCTACCTCACCTGCCTCGCTCGCCCCCGACGAACCCGGCTGCTTAGCCTTGGGGTCAACAGCGTCCATGTCCTTTTTGTAGTCTTTTGAAACTAGACATGGGTGGTTGCATGCTACGATTTGGGTGTCAGTGCAACTCTGCCATCAAATAAAAAAGATCTTACCTTGCCGTAGCCTCAAGAGTAAGAGCAGCACGCCAATATATGCGCTGCCACCTCCACCACTTTGCTGAAGGATCTTCTCAATGACGCCTTCCATCTTCGTCTCGAGCGCGTTATAGAAGGCCAGTTCTGAAGGGTCGAATGTGCATGAAATAACGTTGACGGTCCGTGGGGGCAATGTAATTAGAGCCTTCCCGTTGAGCTGCTGGGTTTTTGTCCGACGTAGCATGATCTGTTGCAGCACAACCTGTAAACGCTTCATCGCTCGTCCCGCGCCTTTCCCGCTCTTCACTGGCTTCGCGATCTGGCTGTTGAACCGCTCCCAGTCATTCAGGGGCTTGATGCGCAAGAATTTCAATAAGCTGAATAGCTCATCTACGCTGTTCTGCCTGAGGACAAGAGCATCAGCCTATTGTTTCTACTCGCTAGGCGAAATTTACATTGGCGTGCCGGTTAAGCACCAGCGGAATTTTCCCTGCAGTTCGCAGCAAGCGACCGCATTCTTCGTGTTGCGGTTCTTGATATTGTGCGCTTCATCTGAACGTAGGCGTGAGCTAGGGCTTCGCATTTTTCAGGATAAAATCTTACCCAAAACGATGCGCCACCATTTAATTTCAAAGAGAGGGCAAACCTTAGGCTTGGTCTTAGCTGGTGCCTTGCCCTTCTTCGCTGCAACAGTACGTCCGAAGTGGTCGGCATCGCTGTCGGAATCGGAGTCGGAGTCAGCGCTCGCTTTCGCCTTATTGGCAGCGGTCTTGAGCTCGTTCTTGGCGGTGGGTGCAAATGCGGCGTGTTCAGATCGGACAGTGTCATACGTGGTGATGACGACGTGAGCACGCCGGAGGGGCGCGGAGCCTATGACAATGGTCAGCGCCGTGCAGACGAGAAAAACAGGAGATGTGCATACTCTTCGCTCGGCTTGTGCCCTGGTGCTTGACGACCGTGATGCCGTCGGCCATTTTCTTGATTTCATCCGCCCACTGACCGACCAACGCAAGAGGACACACAACACTGAGATAGAATGACGTCACAGGTGTTTTAAGGTGGAAAATAGAGACCTTACAGTGTCGGGGCGTCCCAGCCATCCTCTTTGTCGCGTTTGCGTGGACGACCTTCGACGATGCGAGTGAGCGTCTGGATCGTCTTTCCAAGGCTGTATACTGCGTCAGCACAAAGCAAAATTTAAAGAAAACAAAGTCTTACCCCATGTCGTCCGCCAATATTCCCCCAGCACGTTTTTTGGTAACATCCTCGCGATCGCGCATCCACGCACGCCCCAGAATTTGGTGCGGCATCAGAACAATTCCCTCGCGGAACCCGGGGACGATCGCGTCCTCGGGGTCGATTTCGGTCGTAGCGTCGGCATTGGTGTCGGACGCCATGAGGTCCCGTAACGCAGCTTCTGCTTGGTCGGAGGACATCATGTCGCCACCAAAAGGGTCAGGAGCGAACTCTGGCACGAGAATGTCCTCATCCCCATCGTCCTCCTGTTTGTGGCTCGCCGGCTGCGGCTTGTAGATGTACGGTTCCGGGACCGGCATGCGCATAGTCGGGGGTGGGAACCCGCTGGGTTTGTTGAAAGCGAACTTCTGCTGCTGCGACTGAGAGTGGCCCATGTTGGGCTGATTGAGATGGTCATTTACATTCGAGTCTCTAAGTATGGGTCTGAGTTCGGGCTCCACATCAGTACGCACGTCACGAGAAACCCCTTCAGGCGACAGATGAAGTGAACCTACTTGACCGGAGACGACTCTAGTTCGTCCTCCTCATCCGATGAAATAACAACAGGACGACGGTGGGTGCCACCGCGTGCAACAGGCATCGAGGAGGTGCTAGACGCGGAAGAGCTTGACTGTGAGAATGTCAGCATTGACATGAACCAAGAAAAAGTAGTTTCATACAATGATGGATATCGGGGGTGTTGTATCCCTCACTGCGTTCAATCCTGGGTATAACGACGGGTCTTCAGTCATTCTGCGGCGTCTTAAAGAGAATTAACACTTCAAGAACTTGGAAAATAAGTAGAATTACATGTTCTCCATTTCTTCCTTCGGTGGCTGGGAGGCTGAGCAATGAGGGAAGTGAAATGGCTTGAGAGAGTAGGAGACAATAAGCAGTCGCGTCCGTGACTCGCGTTTTGTGACAAAGTCAACACTACCACGTGCATGTGACAGTCACGATGGACTCCCCTTCCGACTTCCAAGTTACAAAAACCGGATTAAAAGCCTTATTAATATTGAGGCCACCAAAACCATGATATCCACTATGTATTCTCAAATGTGGGATCTGGCCCGTCGCCGCGAAGAAGAAATAAATACAACTGGCCAAGTTGCAGCTCAGTCACTCTGATTGGGCCGCCGAGAGTCTCCCCACTGAAGATGTGCGCGGCTGGGTCAGTTTTTCAGCTGACTTGAGACTGTATATAGATTGCTCACAGCACTCCGCAATTGTGGGTTGAGGGGATTCAAGTAAGAGTCCAGCTGTCAAGTCCGAAACACTCGACAGGTCCTTCCCCCTCTCCATTCTGTTGATTTCTCCTACGTCGACGCGGCGACCAGTCACTGGGAGTCTGGGACACAACTTCCCTCAAGGCCAGTCGTGCAGACTTTATACGTGACCGCGTTTACCTTCCCCGAACCGCTGTGAACCGTCGCGATGTTTCCTAGCCCAGCTCCGCCCTGCTTTCCACTCCTCTGGGCGTGAAATCTCCTTCCAAGACCTGCAAAGTCATAATTTTGCAGGCCAGACAGCCAACAGTTATCCCGCCTTGGCGTGTCGCGGACTTGTTCAGCATGCGGGGGTCCTTCATCAGTTCGCCGCAAACTTAGGGGTTCTTTCCCGATTTGGTAAACGGCCAAAGCGCGACCTCGTGACATCATGATCGACTATAAAATCGTCTTTCGGCCATGTACACCAGCTTTCACTCTTTCTTTCCTACCACTTGCCTTGCCACTCTTCGTATGCCACCCACTACCAGGTCGGACCTCAGCGAACCACAAGGCTTCCCGAACATTCCTCAAGCTAGAGCCATGCCAGTGACCCGGATGTACGGTCGGGTCTGGCGGAATTGGCAAACTGATATTGCTGAGGGGCAAGATGTGGATTGGGCGGTTCAAGAGCCTGCAGCTGTTCAGCCGTCTGCCACTCCCTTCGATTACCATGCTATGGTGTCTACCATCGAGTCCTTACGAGCCACTCACCACCTTTTCCAAGTAGGTCAACTCACGACCAGGGAAAAGCTCACAGAGGTACGTGCTATATCCAATCCACGATGCCACCCTCCTTGTTTACTATCTTGATATTTAGCTCCACCAATGGACGCTGAGTGATGACTTGGACAACCCGCCCATTCTCGTCATTGAGAGTGGCTCTATGGCTGTTCCGACGTCGGCGCTGGCTGTTGGGATAAACGGCTACTTCTACTGCAACCTTTCTGCAAAGGCGTTTCGTTCCAGCATTTACCTGTTGGATTATTTGAGGGCGAACATCACCCTGACACCTAACCGATTTGGCAACAGAAAACGCGTCTTTGTCGAGCGGCCTTTTCCTGCCGATGATGAGAACCGATTCGAGTTCCTCGGGGAGTTTGTGGTCGACGTCCCTTATCCTTATGGCAAGCAGTTTTGGCAAACGATCCCGCAAGAGGTCGGTCCGTTCCCATCCCCATATTTTGTCATGGCTAATGGTTCCATAAAACAGAGGAAGCTCTCTATCCTCGTGCAGTACGCCATGGCAAACGTGGCCTTAGACCCTGCAGCCCAACTCCACGACATAGGCAACGGCTATTTCGTCGGCTCGCTCGTACAAAGCTACTACCACAATGAGGACTTCACGCCTTTAGTCGCCCTCATGCGTTATCCTCAAGCAAACTGTTTCTATATTGCTATGGGCCTCCAAGATAGTGACTCAGACTCGGATAGTGACGACTCTGACCTAGAGTCCGAGTCCGAAGAGTCTCTAGATGAATATGCTGATCCTCCTTCTCCTCCTCCTCCCTATTCACCCTAAGCTGATGACTTTCAGATTCATTATCTGAAATGCATGGAGCTCAGGTAAGTGCTCCCTCATATTTTCATTAACCACGCCATCGTATTGCTTTCCTGTCTCGGCCTCATGACCTTCTCTTTCCTTTCCTACGTACTTGTATCTTCTCAAACACGGGCACTCTTACGACTAGAATTTTGTATACCTACCTTCACGTTTGTATGTTCAATAGCATGAAATCCTTTTTTTCTGTCAAGTCGTGAACACGTCGTCGCGTCGTGTTTGAATGTGGGCGTCTGATTACCCAATACGGTCAAAGACCAAACAAACGCGAGGCGCCTCTTTTGGACGACCTGCACTAGCCTGCACTAAACGACCCTGACGATTCTCCATGTCTCTGCTTACCCCGATAATTCAAGTGTACAATTACACGCTCCAACCAGTCGCTCCATTTACTTGGTTCAACCTCCCGATTAGCACCCTAGACGTTGTGGCGGCTTTTCGACTCTGTATCGTGCTGAGGCAAATCAAAGAGTCTTTGTACCAACAACATGTATCGAAGAATAGCGCCGCTGTACACCCAAGTCTTTTGCCAGAGATGTAGCAAGTACGCTACGGTGGTATACGGCGGCGAGTTATGACGGGTTTTATTTTATTTTATTACCGCCCCCTCCAGGCTTATCGCGACGCAGCACCGTTACTATGTATCCCCCCTCTTTCATGGTGTCAGGCGTGGTGCCAGTCTTCTACGCCGTCGTGCAATCTCTTGTAGAAATGTTGCCGGCCGTACCAACGATGTCGATCCACACCGAGCTCCCGATGTCCTTTATAGACGGATTCACGCGTGCTTTCCTTCTGTGTAACCTTATCCCTCCGCCGTCACCGCCAACTCATCCACCGTCATCGCCGCATCGCCATGGACGCTCCTTGTCACATCTCTCGTACGTCTCGCGTTTTGCGTATCAAATAAATATAAAATAATTGAGGATTTCCCCAGGTGACCGCCAATGGCGGCTTCTTCCTCACTAACCTGCTCTCCTTCCTGAACCCGACCCCCATCGCGCTGCAGACGCCTCCTGAGCTCGAGCCGTATGGCTGGACCGCGACGGACCTCTGGTGTGCGCCACTCGTCACGGGTATTTATGCCCTCCTTACGCACGCTCAACCTTTCTGGGCGGACCTGCACACCGTTCTTTCCGGTATGCTCGGCGTCGGCATGAGCACGAAGAGCGGCGTTGTGGAAGCACTCGACCCAGATACGGCGCGCGCGGTGTGCGTGGTGATCCTCACGACGCTCTTTGTCGGCCGCACTGTGAAGAACTTTGCACCCGAGGTATGGAGTGGCGTGGGTGGAATTAAGCAGAAGGGTTAGTCGTTCATTTGCGCGTTTGCTTCCTGGCCGATTATTAACCTTCTTGACCCTTGTAGGCGAGAAACTGAAGACCCAGTAGAGGTGGTGGAAATAGATCTTTCATAATTTTGGTCGTCTTTTGTTAATACTCGGTACACTCGACGGTCGCGATCTCGGCTAGACAAGAATACGAACTATCCCAGTGGTTGAACGTAGTTTTAATTAAGAGGTCTCCATATCATTTCCAGCGGCTCGTAGTCGAGATTCGTCGACGTTTCGGCGGCAGTCGAAATTTCACGCTTGGACCGGTCATGTGATCGCGACGAACGTTCGCCCGGCGAATTGACCCTGGACTGTCACTCAGAGAATGCCAGCTTCAACCTTGGTCGACACAGAGTGTCCCAAGTAGTACCTCACCGACGTTGAACGATGCAGAGCCCTCGAGTGGCGGCCCTTTTTGCGACGGTCTGGTTGGGGATTGCATGGCTCTTCGTCGCTAGAAACCGGTCTATTCTGACTCAATCCCCCTCAGAATTCGATATACGAAAATCTTGGGGGCCGTACTCTCCATTTTTCTCGGTGCATGAGTACACGCCACCTCCAGATGGTTGCGAGATTACGCAAGTATGCGAACTTGCTCGAATTTAATTGCGAATCGTTCACGAATGTATCCTAGGTGAACATAGTAAGCATTCCGCCCTGCCAAATTGAGCAGCGTTCTGAAAAACAATATGCAGCTAGAGAGACACGGCGCTCGTTTCCCAACTTCTGGAGCCACGATAAATATTGTGTCTGCTGTCAGGAAACTCCAGAGCGTAGAGGAGTATGCGCACCCTGCCATGGAATTTCTGTCCTCTTTCGTTTATACGTTGGGGATCAACGACCTTGTGCCGTTCGGTGCACTGCAGTATGCACCAATGCCATTGTGTCGTGCAGGCAAAGCTCATACATGCCAGATCGCAGGAATCAGGCGCAAGTGTGTACGAACGGTATACAAACCTGGTTGATGCAGACAATCTCCCGTTTGTGCGCGCCTCAAGTGGCGTCCGGGTAGTCAACAGTGCGAATAATTGGACAGCAGGTACTATTCATTCTTCACGATAATTCCATCGCTTATCCCTCAAGGATTTTCTGCTGCGAGCCACCACAAATACAACCCTTCTCTCTCAGTCATCCTGTCTGAAGAGGTATGCCTTTCTCTGCCCCATGAATTCGTACATCAACGGTATTTGAAGGGCAATGACACCTTGGAAAACCACATGTGCCCCAACGCCGGCTCCTCGGCCGTCCAGACCGCTGAATGGCGGGCCGTCTACGCGCCCCCAATCACAGCGCGCCTCAACTCTTGGGCCCCGGGCGCCAACCTCACGGACTCTGAAACCTCCGCGCTCATCTCGCTCTGCGCCTTTCACACCGCCGCCTCCGCCTCCGCCACGGACTCCACCCTCCATAATCTCAGCCCCTTCTGCAGCCTCTTCACGCAGTCAGACTTCGCCGCGTACGACTACGGCGCCGACCTTGACAAGTATTACTACACGGGGTACGGCGCCGCCCTCGGGCTCGGGCGCGTGCAGGGCGTGGGCTACGCGAACGAGCTCCTTGCGCGGCTCACGCGCACGCCCGTGTGCGACGGCACGCAGACGAACCGCACGCTGGACGCAGACCCCGCGACATTCCCACTTGACCGCGCCATTTACGCCGACTTCTCGCATGATAACACGATGGTGGCGATTTTTGGCGCGTTGGGGCTGTTCGTGCAGCCGCGGCCGCTGAGCACCACTAAGCCGGACGCGCAGAGGACGTGGCGGACGCATGAGATGGTGCCGTTCAGCGGAAGGATGGTCGTGGAGAAGCTTGTGTGTGGCAGTGGCCTTAGGGAGTACGTGCGCATTTTGGTGAATGACGCGCTGCAGCCCTTGAGTTTCTGTGCTGCAGATGGCGATGCTTTGGGAGTGGGCCTGTGCACGCTCGCTGCATTCGTGCAGAGTCAATCTTACGCTAGAAGCAATGGAGAGGGAGATTGGGAGAGATGCTTCTCCTGACCCGATTTTTATAGAACTTTTTTACAACTACTGTATTTCTACAACACATATCCGTCCGTCGATTTAGATCCGTTCAAGTTCGTCAGTAAGTTCGTCAGTCTATTTGAGTAACCTTCGACATCGGTGTTCAAGCAATGTGGGGCGTATCCACATCCTCGTCGACGCTCTTCTTGTAGCTGTTTCACGCGTAAACACACCTGAGTGCAACAATAATCAGATGCAACACACCTGTGACCAAACACCTTCATGCCCTCCTTCCTCGCCTTTTTGAGGACGCGCGTGAACGCGTCCATACCTAAGGCACACAGACACATCAGAACTTTAGGACAACAAAAGTGCAGTAAACGTACCCTTATCGAGATCCTCGAGCGGCGGGCCGAACGAGATGCGGATGAAGTGGTGACAGGGTGAGCTGAACAAGTTCCGGCGGTGAGCGGGGTTGATGTCAAAGAAGATGCCCGGGATGACGATGGTCTGCTCCTTGAGCAATTCCTCGAAGAAGGTCTGTGCAGCGCTGTCTTAGATAGGGGTGGGTGGGGTGGAGTGGATGAACGACTTACGAGTCCGTTGTTCAACGGCGCGGGCAACTTCTCGAGGTTGAGCCAGATGTAGAACGTGCTTGTCGGTGGGATGTCCACGTCCAGGTGCATCTCGTGCAACCTCTTCAGCACATGGTCGCGCTTCGCCTTGAAGTGCCTTTGGAGGGCCTCCTAAGATGGCACGTTAATAATAATCCACAGAAAAGTCACCAGAAAGAAATGCCTTTTCAATCTTGACATGTGCGGGGTCAAGGAGCGGGATGGCAGCGAGCTGGAACCTGTTAACATGTGTTATTTATTGACTAGGAATTCCTGCAGAGGGTCTACGCACGGATGGTTGGCGCCGCCGTCCAAGAACGAGCCTAAATGGATGTAAATGCCTATTATAAACCATGATCGGAGGGCCATACCAGATTGCGAAAGCGCGGTGACGAGGTTCTTGGGGCCTATGACCCAGCACACACGCCAACCGGGGAGACGCCAGTTCTAAAATAGAAGAAAAAAAAGGTTTCATGGATTGCGTAACGAGAGTGAGATCAACCAACCTTCGTGAGGCCGTCGATAATGACGACCGAATCCTACGACCACAATCAGTACAAGATTAAGTGCAATGCATCGCATCGTTATATATTACCTGGTTGACGTCCTGAACGTACTCTGCCGACGAGATGGAGTGCCCGTAGTCGTGCTCATTCTCGGGGTAGATGTACCACGAATAGAACTCATCGAGAATGACGGTGGTGCCTTCTCTGCCGAGCCCGACGAGCTCCTTGAGGTCGTTGCCCTTGATGACCTGGCCGGTCGGATTGCGCGGGTTGGATGCAAGGATGACTTGGAGACCTTGTGTTTGGATGTCTTTCTACGAGAAAACGGTTTGAACTCTAAAACATAAAAAGATATGGGGCAAACATACTTTGGTTTGAGCAATGTCGAGGCGGTATTTCGACTGCAATAGCGTCAGCACGCCGAAAATGAATCTTATCGATGAACAACATTACCTTGTGGTCGAGGCTAGATATCAATTGTTAGGCGCGATTATCTTCAGGGATCAGTCGACTCACGCAGTAGGAACGGGCACGAGTCTCTTGAAAGAAGACAGAATCTGATCGTACGCCGTGTAGTCGGGTACTTGGTACGACTGTCCGTCATGTTAGTACAAATTAAGGCGACATGCGGAGTGAAGTATAGCGCACCGTGTAGACGTCACCGATGACCGCTGCGACGCGCGAGAGGCCTGCACGGCCACCGGGCACGATGCAAACATTTTCGTAGGTGTACTGGCTAGCCTTTCCCTGGCGGTAGGTGTGGTTGTACAGGTTAGCCACGGCCGCACGGAGCTCTGTGTAGTGTAAGGAAATGAATATATGTCAAATCCATTGTACCTTTCACCCCAGTAGTCGGAGCGTATTCGAGCGAGTCCGTAGGGAGGGGGATGGAGGTGAGACGCGGGGGCGCGTTGGGGATCTCACCAACCTCCGGGGCGCCCTGGCCAAGGTTGGACCAATCGTGTGAGGCGGCGTAGCTGAAGCCGTTCGCCATTGCACGATCGGAGCAGTAGATGACACCCGTGCTGCCTGGGATATGAATTCAGCCAATGGCCACATTGTGGGGGCGCCTTGCGTACCTGGGTGCTCGATTCCGGGGACGGTCTCCTCATCCTGCTCAAATGTTAATCGATTATTTTCTTTTTTAGACCTATCATCGACGTACAGGGTTGATAGTCTGAGGGAGCGAGGCCTTGACTGAATGACCAGCGGCTTGACGAAAAATCTGTGGGCGTTGTTAGAGTCGCCGTGGCACGTTGCAACGCATAGCCCTGCTATATTTTTCAATATACCTGGTGGGCCTCCGATTCATGTTCATGCTTGTAGTGCTTCATGGCATCGAGAACCTGGGTAGCAAGGTTAGCTATTGATTTATTAGATTTCACCCGAGGTAGATGGAAATGCATAGGGAGCGAAATTTGGCACGGGAGGAGATGAGGTACTCGGAGCCAAACTCACGATGTCTTTAAAGCGCATGCTTGGGGTCCCGGGACGAGACGAGAACGGCGTTGACAACGAGGACATAGCGTTTTACGGGGTCAGTCAGAGTATATAATGATAATGAACAGAGGGGATTGAAGCAACCCTTTGCGGGGTAAAATCGTGACAACATGATGCCGTTGGGCTATTTTGGGAACGACAGCCGAACAGCACTGCAAAAAATAAAAATGGATCCTTCTCCCATAAAAATATTACACTAACACTACAAAAGAGTCGGGTCAAATGGTAGAAATGCATTCTTGAAAGCCTGAGCATCAGCCCGGTCCTCGTCCTCCGGCAGTGTGCACGCCTTCCAATCCAGTCGCTCAGGCATGTTCAGCAGTGAAACCAGCACCTGTCTAGCCGCTAAATCAATAGCTAGAACCCCAAAACAGCAAAACTCCCTCACCTCCCGAACTGAATACCAAATGGAACGTGGTCTTTCATGAGATGCACTAGTTTCTGCCCATCCGGCAGATCCACCCGAAAGTAACTTCCCCTGCCCCCCGCACACGCCTCGAGTGCCGCATCTGGGTCCTCTTCAAAGTCAATTCCCGTCATCCGGCCTTCGGCGCGGAACGCCTCCTCCACCTTGTCTTTCAGCTTCAACGGCACCGGCACCGCCTGCACGTGTGCGTGCCCACCTTTAGCACTGAGCCTGCCGACCTCGAACACGACGATCGCAGAGCCGTATTTGGCATACATCGCGCGCAGCGCGGCTTTGTGTCTGTGTGAATCAATTCATTTCGCATAACAGAAAGCTCGATGGACGCCGAACTTACTTTTCCGTCTCCTCGATGATCGGCGCTGCCAGATCCCCTGGGATCGTCGAGTAGGTGGGGTAGTGGGTGATGGGCACGATGAGAACATGCCCCCCACCGGGCACCGCAACATGTTCCGCGCCAGACTGCGACTGCGTAGGGATAATCTGCCCCTTCGGAAGCGTCACATAGCACTCCGCTCCGATAGCCACAATCAGGTGTTTTCTGCCGCCAGACTAAATGAGAGAAAGTGTAGAGACTTTATCCACGACGCACGCAAGATTAGGATTCGATAGGCAGAACCAGCATTCGTCCGCTGTGGAGTGAGTACAGATATATCAGGCCAGGGGTTTGGCGGGATAATGAGCAGGCACGACTGACGTGCGATTTCCTTCGGCGGTCCGCGTCCGCGTCTGCCTTGTCCGCGATAATCTTCTCGCGGAGGTCGTTGGCTCGACGTGGGGCAGTCGTCGACATAGTGCGCGTCGCTCCCGCACGCTCGGCATATATACCCCGCTTTAGGTTTCTTGCCGCCAGTGTCGCCGAGCGCAAATCGCGTCGGGCAGTCGCGCACAAGATGGCCGGGCTAGAAGGCACGTTCAAGGAGGGGCGATATACCTTCCTCTGTTACGCACCGTGTCGCATATCTTGCAGACGTATCCTTCTGGAGGTTTCGTCCGTTCTGGACAATCGTTGATGAAATGCTGTAAGTCTATTTTCAGACAATATTTTTTTTCAAAGAAACGAAACCCTGACATCGCCGGACTCGCATCTGTGACATTTGTATCCAGGCGGCGGTTTCCCTGGATCCCCCTCAACTACTAGCCGATTGGTGATTTATACAGCGTGCGACAGATGGGAAGCCTACCGACTCGGGTGCGTTTCTGCGGCTGCCGTACGTTTCCAAAAATGAAGTTTTCCCCTTCCGCGGTGCTCTCAAACGGCCTTTTCATCGGCCGGGCAAAGGAGCCTGATGATTCCGTGAAGGGGTTTTTGGTCGCGTTCGCCGGCTGTGCGACGGGTGGCGCGGTCGGTGAGTTGGGGGCAATGGAGAAGGCGTAGAACCACTGCAGTGAACAGGCGTTCAGAAATAAATTAAAAATTACCGAGATTGAAGCACACGCACGCGCTGCTTTTTGCCTGGGGTCGGTTCGCCACCGAACGCGCCGAGGCTGACGAATCGCGATACGCGGTCCTTCTCGTCGCCCCACATGAATGGCTCGCGCTCCCAGAACATAGGCGGTTGCCCCCCGCCGGCGGCAAAGTGGTACCGCGGTTTTGTTCGCCGGATCGTTTCGTCCAGCGGGAGCGCGCCGATTGAAGCAAGTTCTGCCACGGGAAGGGGCACGGAAGAGAAATTGGTGACGGATGCGGGCCAGGCGTTGGTGATGAGGATGTCGATGAGCTGCGAGGACGAGGCAGTGGACTGTATGTCCGCGAGGGATTTGTAGCTTTGTTTCGAGGTCGAGGTCGTCAGCGTGTTGGAAAGCAGGCGCTCCATTGTGTGTGTGGAGAAAAAGGGTGAAGAAAAACCCTGAACCAAAGTCAATAAATTCAAAGCTGCGGAGATACCAGAGCGTACGGGTGCGGCCTCTGCAGAAGAATATATTTCGGGGTCGTAGCGGCCACCAAGACACGCTATTCGCAGACCATTCGCGGTCGTTATAATTCCTGATTTATCTGGCGAAACGCGTCGCAGCTATGTTTACAAGGACAGTCGGAAGCACTTACTCATGAGAAATACATTCTTGCATAGTTCACCTCCAGTCTTGGCAAATTTCTGAATGACCGAGTCGGACAGAGGATTGTCGCCTTGCATGATGTAACATTCGATCGGTGCTAGAAACAGGTCGGATTCTTGTAGAGACAAACGGGAGGCGTCGCCCACCCTCTAGAGTTCCCTCCAGCAGTTGGGTTGTCTCTTCATCTGCACTGGGCTCGCCCAAGGGCCCAAAAAAGTCACCAGTACATAGCACAAGATCGAATTTGCCGTGTTTCGCGTCAATGGTCTTGATTTTTGAGAAGAGATCGCGTATAGAGCCGACGGCGGACCCGACAGTCAGCCTAAGAAATTATGAGCCAGTGTGATGCTCATTTGGCGCGTTCTGGCTCACACTTTGACGGACATGGTGGACGCAAGTCGCGACTAGGTACCGATTTGGTTGTGTTTCGATTTCTGGCTATCGGAGTTTGAAGGACTTGTGTTTGAACCACCACTGGGTATTGGCTTTTCTTATTGTCGCCCAGTGGGATCGAGAAGGAGCGCTTTGGCCGTGCTGAACCAGTCCAAGCACAACTCGGTTCCACCGCTGGTCAACCCAAATCTTTTTGTGTGACCTCTCAAGTCACATAGGATTCGCTTACTCCAACCGTGCTCATCGAGTGCCACAACGAGCTCAAGCATGTCGCTGCTGTCCGACCGGCAGAAGGAGGACCTGTGCGTCCGTCTTGCGCTCATTCCAAGCGTATTCTTACCCAGTTTCCAGGCACAAATCCATGCTGGACTACCTCTATGCCAACAACTTTATTGCAGCCTACAACGCCCTCAAACAAGACGCAGATACAGAGTACACGCCAGATCCCAAGGCGAAATACACCGGGCTACTCGAGAAGAAGTGGACGAGTGTCATCCGATTGCAGAAGAAGGTGCGTTGCCCGAATAGCTGTGTGCGCCATGTTGAATCAACTGCGCATAGATAATGGACCTCGAGAACCGGAATTCGGCCCTGCAGGAGGAGCTGTCGCAGGCCCCCGCAAAACGCGCAGCGTCGCAGTCGGACTGGGTCCCGCGCGCACCTGCGGCGCACGTCCTCACGGGCCATCGGTCGCCCATCACGCGGGTCGCATTCCACCCGCAGTATTCGATACTCGCGTCCGCCAGCGAGGACGCGACCGTCAAGATATGGGACTGGGAAACCGGTGAATTCGAGCGCACCCTCAAGGGTCACACGAAGGCCGTCATGGACGCGGACTTCGACCACAAGGGGACGCTGTTGGGTGCGTCTGCTGTCCCTTCGCGAATTGCTCCAGGATTGACCTCGGAAATAGTTACCTGCTCTACAGACCTCTTCATCAAGATATGGGACACCCAGAACGAATGGAAGAACACCAAGACGTTCCCTGGGCACGAGCACTCCGTCTCGTCTGTGCGCTTCATGCCTGGCGACCAGTTCATCGTCAGCGCCAGTCGGGATAGGACGATCCGCATGTTTGATGTAGCGTCGACGTGAGTGCGCTCCCGAATTGCGTGTTACCGTGCGTATGCTAACCTTCACTACAGACATCTTGTCCGGACGATAACCGGGCATGCGGAGTGGGTGCGCTGCGTAATGCCCTCGGACGATGGAAAGCTCTTAGCGAGCGCGTCCAACGACCACGTGCGTTTTTTCTGCTCACTTTGCGCTTGGGATTTATCACACAATTTTCTAGACTGCTCGCATTTGGGACCCGTTAACGGGAGAATCAAAGATGGAGCTGCGGGGGCACGAAAATGCCGTCGAGGTCGTCGCGTTCGCACCGCTAGCCGCATACGCTGCCATACGCGAGCTCGCAGGCATACCGGTACGCATGGCCTGTTTCACATGTCTCACTTGCTGAAATATTGCAGAACACCGACCGTTCCAAACGTTCTGGTGCCTACGTTGCTACCGGTGCGCGCGACAAGACGATCAAACTGTGGGACACGGCAAGTGGCCAGCTGCTGAAAAATCTCCCGGGCCACGACAACTGGGTGCGCGCGCTTGCATTCCACCCAACCGGAAAGTACCTCCTGTCCGCGTCGGATGACAAGACGATCAGGGTGTGGGAGCTCTCCACCGGGCGGTGCATGAAGACCGTCGAGGCGCACGGGCACTTTGTGCAGACGCTCGCATGGGGGCGGCAGGTCGTCAGCGGGGGAAGGATGCGGTGAAGGTCAACGGCGACGCGGGCAAGGGCGACGCGCCGCCAACGGAAGAGAAGCTGATGAACGTCGTTGCGACGGGCAGCGTCGACCAGACTATCAAGATTTGGCTTCCTTGATGTCTGGGAAGGAGGGATGGGAGCTGGCAATTATTTTGCGGAGGCCTTCGCCGGGCTTCCCGCACGACCTGGCTGCCCCATCCATCCGCCTCGATCGGGCACTGGCTACGTGTTCTAGATTTATATTTGCCTCTGGCAATTTGGACTCTTGTTTTATTCATGCGCTCTGCCCGGTGCGTTTTTCCGCTTCCCAACTCCATAACAGCTACTGACTTCATTTCAGGGCAGCGGTAGAGGACGTGTAGCACCAACAAACCAATCATCACTCTTTCGACACCACACACACGTATCGTAATTTCTCAGCGGCTGCTATTATACCACAACGCACAGTTAGTTACAATAACTAAATCATGCCCATCTCACGTTCTTTTATCATGACCACCTCTTCCACCTTCTTCTCTACCACGCGTATTTCTCCGGCCTAATTTTTCCTGTTACTCTTTTCCGTCTTCCTCACTTGCATTGTTCCGACGCATACCCAGAATTGACTGTGATATCATCAAAGCTGTACGTGTAAACAATAGAGGTAGTACTATGTTATATATTTCGTGAAGGTTCTGCTGAGGAGAAGTGATGATCATGAAGCAGTCCGCCGTTTGTTTAATGTGTTCGGAATTAAATAACCTTTCAGTCGTTCGATGAGCAGCTTCCGACGATAGCCTTGCATTGATCGCGAGCCTTTTCCTCTCTAGATTATCCCCGACCTTCCTAGCCCCGTCCGCGAGCTAGACATGTGTGGGTTTTTCTTGCGGGTGGACTTGGAGGATCCATTTGTGGAATGTTATGCCCCTTGAAAAAAATCTTCTCGGCAGTAACTCTGGCAATGCTGCTGCTGGGTTGTTCTCTTACGGACATATCAATTTCACAGAGAAGAGATTGGGTGGTTCGAATCTCTCGTATACCGCGCTTGGACTGCCAAGGATTTAAACCACTTTTGGCACAATACATATCACCCTCAGAGAAGATTCTACATGTTTCTAGGTCCGTACATTATTAGTTGGTACATAGATATGCATTCCGTCCGAGAATTTGACACGAATGAAAATGAAACAGAAATGAACCTAAGATGAATGTTGTGGTGCAGCTGCAGCCTCCTCAGTGAGCTTTTGCACTTTGGTTTGTTTAGCCCATCTGAGGCCACAAGCATTGCACAGCGTTTTTGGACCACGGGGGCCCTGCGACGATGAGCATCTGGTTAGCCGTCAGTGCCGTGCACGTACCTTTCGCCACTCGGAGAGTCGGTGCGTCCGCATGTGATGCAGACATATTGCTCTGTCGGGACGACCTTCTTTGGCGCCTTCCGAACAAATAAGAATACGAGGAGAGGGAAGCGAAACGAAGCCTACCTTTTTCTTCTTTAGCGGGTCCTCGTCATCGTCGTTCTTGCCAGACGTCGGCGCTCCGGGGTTATCGATATCGTAACCGCCGGCTGCGGAAGGGGATGTCTCTTCGACCGGACTCGTCGGATAAGTTTGAGGGGACTGAGAGATAGGGCGTTTGGGGACCATCGACGTCGTAGCGTACATGGACGTCTGAGTAGACGCATTAGAAGAGGCAGGTGAAGACGGAACAGAGCGCGGTGCGCGGGCCCTGAGCTCAGCAACCCGATGCTGAAGCCGGTCATGTTCCTCCTGCAGGTCCAGGAACGTATCTAACCTTCCGAGGCATTCAGTGTAATGCGCAAGCGATCATTGTGGCCGGAATAGGCTTACATGGCAACATTTTTATTCGGGTGCGGTTTTGCGACCGCGAAAAAAACCTGAACTGCGGCGGCGGGATTATCGTCTGCCTCGATGATCTGGGGTCGCCCGTTGACCTCGAAGAGAAGTTCCTCGGACATCGGGGGGTCCGACAACGAGGAAGGAATGGTTCGTATTCGGACGTAATGGGAGGCCATAGGATTTCCGGTGCGCAGTGATCCCTGGAAGGCCTGCATAAATCCGTCCTTGTCTTCGGCTGGATGCGATATCTGCGCTCGAGCAACAGACCACCAAACGAGGGAAACGCACCGTTGAGGAGGTCAGAAAAGTCATAGTCGATGAGATCAGTATCTTTCCAGCCTAAGAGACCCTCGAGACCGTTTCCGCAGTAAAGCACCTTCCTTGGGGAGAGAGGACGAGTAGCAAGACGTCAACGAGTTCTGTTAATTAGATTTATATCAAACGATGATTAAATTGGTCTGGCAAGAGAGAGACCAGTTATCACCAAGTCCGCCCAGCGCTTGCGTTTACCAAACTCGAAGCTTGGGACAGCATTGGATAACGGAAGCAGTGGAGAGTTTCCTGCCTCAATTCCCGAAGCCATGCGAAGGGTCTACAGTAGACGTGGTCTGAATTACTGTCTTCAGATTTCACGCAGGCTGTACTGTAGAGGTTGAAACGAGTCCAGGAAAGCAATCTTTCAAAGTTGTCACAGGCGTGACTGCGAATCAGTGACCCAGATAGGGGTTACTGTGGTTCAAGTTGGACCTACCCGCCATGTCCACAAAAAATTCGTCGTATACAGCCCGGGTCACACAATTCAAGTGTACAAGCTCCCTGTTGACATTTCCGTTGCATCTGCTTTAGGGCAGATTGCTCCTCTGTTCGGCAACCTGGCCAATAAGTCCGTCCTCTACAAAGTAATGTGCTCCCCATTTCCCAACCCATTGTCTTCTTAATGAAAATAAGCCGGAGGGCTTAAAGTGGCACTCAAACTTGACACTTTTCAACAACGCGTGGGTAGGTGGTGGTCAACAGCGCCAACCAAGCTGCCCGAGCTTTTCTTCCTTTCCGCCTATTTTAAGCCTTCCGATGTGGAACCCGGCGGGAACGATACCGAGGTGGACCTCGTGGTTATTCTGTATGTCGTCGTTCGGTTGAAGACTATTTCTGACTCTTCCTGGTTGAAGTTAACGTTGAAGTTTCGAGTGAGGCAGCAGCTCTATTTCTATTTCTACACCTGCTTCTAACAGTCAGCTACAGCAACCCAACACCGCCGGACGATCTCGCTTTCAGGTCTGCGAAGTTCTAACCATTGACGATATTATTTAACCGTTTTTACAGGGATCATACCTCGGACAGAACTCGTTTCGTACATCTACGACGCCGCAAAAGCCCAAAAATCCTACACGTAAGTTCACCACATCAGTATCTTATCGCCGACGTACTCATTGGTTCTCCGCTACTTTTTCACAGATACGAGCACTCCCGGCTCGGGAAAAACGGTTTTAAGCAAGCTATTATTCAACCACATCGTCTCTCAGCTGCAGGGCGATCTCGTCACCTTACTCGGACTCTGGAGCCGTCCCCGCGACGGCAATGCCACGATTGCAGAGGCGCTCGCCCGCGCAAAGCAACACGGCGACTCCGTTGATCTTGAAAAACATAATACCCACCACCACTGGCTCATATTCGACGAAGCTCAATCGACCTACAGTGACGCTAGCCTCTGGTCGACTCTGTTCAAGGACCCCCCGGACGGCTTCCTCTTTGTCCTCTTCGCGTTTCATGGTAGTCAGGGTGGTGGTCAAGATCCCGATAAAGAAGGGACACCCAATAACATCCTGCCCCATCAGCAGATCGGTCTTCGACCAAGTCGCAACGGTCTTTTGGATTCTCAGAACATACCTGGCCTGTATTTCACTCTGGACGAGTACCAGATCTTCATGGCTGAGCAGCGCAAGAAGCCCGATCTTCCTGTTTTGGCCGAAGACCTCGTCAAATGGCTATACATCT